>OY856413.1:939921496-940128996 GCA_963693085.1 Alisma plantago-aquatica | reverse complement strand
TGTAACCCTAAAGCGTCATCGTCCTCCTCATCATTGTACTCCTGATCACACATAAATCACTCCTCCAGCAACTTTGTCTTCCTTTTCCACCTGTGACCTTCCCATCTTCCTCGCACCTCCACGACAACCACCTGCTAGCTACACAAGTATGTGAGAGGACCCTAGCGGTCTCCAAACTACGTGAAGGTCCTAGCGGTCTCCAAACCACATGAAGGCCCTAGTGGTCTCCAAACCGCAAGGACAACCGTCGCTCTTCCAAACGGCGTGAAAGCAACTGGTCTCTCAAACCATGAGACCAAGACCGTGAGGCCACCACTTAAGAAAGACCATGATGCCCAGAGACTGATTCCTATATATATGTCGTCAACGCCACCTTCACAGGTATCGATTCCTCGCCGCCAGGCTACGCAAAGACCTGTGCTCGACCCCTAGGGTGACTCGATCACAACAATTATCTCTGTCGCCATCCACAGCATCATGCATGCTCACCAATTCCATTGTCATATCGCACTCCAACACACCCCTCACCTCCACATCTACAGCCAATATCCAACACACTTTCATCCCCTGCCGCCAGGGTACCCTCCATCCACGTTGGTCGTCCCGATTAGGGTCTCTAGCTTCATCGCATTGCCACCTCACTGACTGGGAAGGGATAAAGGCCAACGCCAACCTCTCCTTGTTTCTCTCTGCATGACACAGGAAGGAGGAAGAGAAAGAAATGCTGACGCCTCTCCTCTACTCACCTGGTGCCCATGTACACTCATTGCAATTAGGGCTTGTGGTGGGAACCACAGCCTACTCTGCCCACTTCATCCCAACCATCCACCCAGTAGATCTTGGCCATCCATCCACTCATCCACAGACTGCTCCTTCTACTGCGATCAAGTAGGACGAGATGAGAAAGAAGGTGGAGAGAGAAAGACTGCTCGGTCTGTCCTGGTGTCGATCGCTCCTCGTCAGATCTGCTCTGACATTGTGTAGAAAGCCGCATCATCTTCACTGAGCTGCGACACTCTTCTTCATCGTGCTCATGGCAGATTCTTCTTACTTTATTGTTCTTGTTGTCCCTCGCATCATGAGCAAGTAGTCACTCTTCGCTGGGGTGTGGGGACTAGCCCTGCTGCCCATGATTATATGTCTTTTAATTAAACATTCCATGGCATGTATGTAACTTTTCATTTCGTTGTTAATCGTCGATGTGTGCTTATGGATTGATCACCTGCTTGCATTTATCTTATTCTTTCCTATGTTGCGAGAAATTCAATATGTAGGACTTGAATGTTGATTAACGTGGTTGACTCCCTGACTAGAAATAGGATGGGATTCCCTGAGGTCCTAAGTGAATGATCTTTGAGGGGATGAGCCATCTAGCCCACGGTGACACTTTTGTGTGCCTAACGCCTGTATAGGGGGGCCACAGCTTCAGTTGGATATCTATATCTTCAGAACCATAAGTGCATGATCCAGATGGTGACAAGAAATATGATGCCTAAGGAGATGCTTACGCGAACCTAAACATCCCTCATGGAGGGTTCGCAGTAGTTCTATTTGGATAGTTAGATCTTTCCTAGATGTTTGTGTTTGGATGTGTTTGCATGTGTAGTGGTGGTGAAACCTGATACCACCCTAGTGATATCATCATTAACTTAGACTCAACTTTAATTCTACTCTTTTCTTTCTTTCCATTAGTTTAATTAAACTCATATCAACCTTTGTTCTAAATATTAGCCTTACTTGAACTAGACTAGACTAGCAACGATTCTTAAAAATGTTGTCCCTTGGGATTCGATCCTTAACTATAGTGTGATAAGACCCGTCCACTTGTGGGTGGTATTATTGCATAAGGTTTTGGTTAAAAACTCTAGGATTTCAACCCCGAGTGAATTTATTTGTGCGATAATAGACCACATCAAATTCTGGCGTCATTGCCGAGAACAACGGAATCAGCTAGTCAAATCTAGTTCTTTTAAGGCTAATCTAGGTTTTTGCTTTTTCTTTTGATATTGTTGATCATTCACTTGAATTCGGTTCTACTCCATCAATCTTACTTCCGAAAGATCTTTCCATCTCAGGTACCCCCAAAGACTAGTGTATGCACCGTTCGAACAGTTCTGGAGTTACTGCTAGCTTTGATCCTGATATTGACAGAACCTTTCATCGTCAAAATAGAGAGAACCAAGCAAGGATGGCTCAAGAGGAGGAAATAGCCTAAAAGGTCACTCAAGCCCTTAATGCACAAAGAGATAGGCTTATGCAAGAAGCTAGAGTTGTAGTTTGGGAAGAAATTCAAGCATCACAAGCAGTAGCGCAAGCAGTAAAACTGCAAAAGGACATTAGGGACTTCTCAATCCCTAAAGCTTCTGACATTCATCAACCAGTGCAACCTCCTCCCATCAACGCTCCAAATTTTGAGATAAGGGCACATTGGATCACCTTGCTTCAAAACAATCCATTCAATGGTAAGTAGGGAGAGCATAGTCAGGAGCACCTTCTGATATTTATTGATCTATGTGCTATGAAAAAGCAAAATGGAGTATCCAACGATGCCATCTGAATCCATCTCTTCAAGTATTCTCTTGATGATAGAGCTATAAGTTGGTACAATTCCTTGTAATGCGAACCCATCACCACTTGGGAACAAGTTCAAAATGTCTTTCTGGAGAAGTTCTATCCTCCTTCTCTCACCTATGAAATCAGGGGACGTATAACTCAATTCACTCAGGTCCCAGGAGAATCCCTACCTGAAGCATGGGAAAGATATAAAGAGCTTCTACGTAAGTGTCCACACCATGGAATTCTTAAGAATCAGCTCATTGAGATCTTCTTTAGGGGTGTGGATGATGACATCAAGAGGTTCTTAGACTCCTCATCTGGAGGAAACTTCATGCGTCAATGTTATGACAGCGCATGGAAGGTTGTCACCCTTGGAGCTAAAAATCAAGCTAATTGGGGTAGATCGGTAGGCAGAAGAGTGTTGAAGGTAGCTATGGTTGAAGCTATTCCTGAGTACAAGTCTATCGCTGAATCCCTCAAGCTCTTAGTTGCCAAACAAGACCATCTTGAATCATCTCTTGCTGCCTATGAAAGAAGATGCTCACTCCCACAACAAGAAGAACAGATCAAGTCAGCTTCACTGTTCTGTGAAGCATGCAAAGGCACTGATCATTCTAGACTAGCCTATAATGTTCTCTATGATGTTGTTCTAAGAAATGTTTATGGCCAAGGAGATAATGGTCAAATGAAAAATCTTAATGTTGTCAACACCATCCCTGGTCAAGGATATTACAATCTGAATCAGAACAGGAACCATCCTGGTTTTCAAAATGGAAATCCTTTAGGAGCAGAGAACTCCCAGCACCTTGGTTCAAACAACCAATAATGAGTTCTGTCGGGATTCCAGTACAACCAACAACAAAACTTTAGGAATCAAGGAAGCTTTAGAGGTAACTTCCCAAACAGGAACTACAACAATTATCAGAACAATTCTCAGTTCCAGAATCCAAACCAAGTCCTTTATCAACAGCAAGGACAACAAGCCAGTCCCGTCTCTTTGGATGACAAGCTGATAGCCATTGAGAAGATGTTGCAGTCACAACAGACTATGATAGCTAACTAGCAAGCCCGTCAGAAAGCCATTGAATCCCAATTTGCTCAACTTGCAGCTAGCATGCAGCTACCTACTGGAACCTTTGCTGGCCAACCAGAGAATAATCCTAAGCACCCTGAGCAACAGAAGGCTGTCACCACCAGGTTCAGAAAAGATTATTTTGATCCTCCTATCAAGACACCTGTGGTTATTACTAATGAGGGTGACTTTGTGGTTGTGCAAGACTCTCCGACACCTGAATCTCAACCAAAAAGGGTAGTAACTGCTGATAAAATAGACAAAGCATGTAATGAAAAACCTACTATTGTAGAAACAGAAACACCGGAGCCAGATGTGCCAGTGTACAAGCCTCGTCCCCCTTTCCCTGCTCATTTGAGGCAAACAAAGCTTGACACTCGTTTCAACAAGTTCAAAGATTCTATGAAGAAACTTCATGTTGATATACCCTTTCTAAATGCACTGGTTAAGATACCAGCCTAGACGAAATATTTGAAGTCACTCTTGACAAGGAAATATATAACTGAAGAATATGAGATAGTAAATTTGGCAACAACCACATCTGATATCATCCAGAGAAAGATGCGAAAGAAGTAGAAAGATCCAGGATCTTTTGGGATTTCTTGCCATATCAGTGACTCTTCGTGTAAGAAGGGATTAGCCGATCTTGGTGCTAGTATATCCATCATGCCACTTAGCCTTTGCAAAAGGCTAGGATTTGCTGAGCTTCTCCCAACTGGCATGACCGTACACCTTGCGGATAACACTGTAACTCTCCCCTTGGGAATTATTAAGGATGTACCTGTCAAGGTAGGCAAAGACTCCTATGTTCCGTGTGACTTTGTCATTATGTACATAAAGGAAGAGTCCAGATACCCTATCATCTTTGGCCATCCATTCCTTGCCACTGCAAGAGCTCTGATTGATATTGAAGAAGGAACCTTGCTGCTCAGACTATGCAAAGAAACTCTCGAGTTCAAAGTTTTTGAAAGTATGCGAAGACCAAGTATGCAAGAAGAAGTCTACTTGATTGATTGCATAGAGCAGATGTCACTCCTCATGAAAGAGGATTATGAAGATGAAGATCCTTTAGGAATGGCTCTGACTAATCCAAATGCAGATAGTTTAGTTGACAAACAAGTGAAAAATTTCGTTCTCTACCTCGACACTACTGGAGAAGATCCTGAAGCTGAATTTGAGGAACTCAAGGCTATGAATGTTACTAAAGAACCGTGTGAGAAACCAGAAGCCCATGAAATGAAACCCCTACCTGCGGGACTAAAGTACATCTTTTTAGATGACCTTAAGGTCTACCCATTTATCATAAATTCAGATCTAATGGGAGAACAAGAAGATAAACTCCTGACGGAATTAAAGGAAAGAAGAAAAGCCATCGGCTACAAGATGAGTGATCTCACCGGGGTCAGTCAAGCACTTTGCATGCACAAAATCCCCATGATGGAAGATCACAAGCCAACCGTTGAACATCAAAGGAAGATTAATCCAAATATGAATGAAGTAGTCTGCTGGGAAGTCATTAAACTACTCACTACTGGAATCATCTATCTGATATCTAACTCACCATGGGTAAGTCCCGTGCATGTTGTCCCTAAGAAGGGTGGAACTACTGTGATACAAAATGAAGATAATGAACTCATCCCCACTTGAACAGTCATCAGGTGGAGGATGTGAATTGATTACAGGAAGTTGAACAAGGCAACACGTAAGGATCATTTCCCGATGCCTTTTCTTGAGCAAGTCTTAAAACGGTTGGCTCACCAAGAATATTTCTGCTATCTCAATGGTTACTCTGGATTCTATCAAATTCATATACACCCAAATGACTGAGAGAAAACAACTTTTACTTGCCCGTTTGGAACATATGCCTTTAGACATATGTCGTTCGATCTCTGTAATGCGCCTCCAACTTTCCAACATTTCATGGTGGCCATATTCACTGGTCTCACTGAAACTATCATGTAAATTTGTATGGATGATTTTTCCATATATGGAGATTCATACGACTCATGCCTGAAGCACCTCTTCCTGGTCCTTAAATGGTTTGAAGAAGCACATCTTTTGTTAAACTGGGAGAAGTGTCACTTTATGGTAAAGGAAGGCATTGTCCTTGGCCATAGAGTCAGCAGTAGAGGGATCGAAGTAGACAGAGTGAAAATCAAAGTGATTTCCAAACTCGCTATCCCGACAAATGTAAGAGAGGTTTGTGTGTTCCTTGGTCATGCAGGCTTTTACAGACAGTTTATAAAGGATTTCTCCAAGATAACCAAGCCGATGAAGAATTTGCTGCTAAAGGATGCTAATTTCCATTTTGACAAAGAATGTGTCTAGAGTTTCAACAATCTGAAGCATGCCCTTACAACAACACCCATCATCAGAGCTCCTGATTGGGATCACCCATTTGAAATTATGTGTGATGTCAGTGATTATGATGTGGGTGTTGTGTTAGGCCAAAGTATAGAGAAGAAACATTATGTGATCTACTATGCATCGAAGACCCTTGACGAAGCTCAGAGGAACTATGCAACTACTGAGAAGGAACTCCTTGTAGTGGTGTATGCCTTTAACAAATTTATATCCTACCTCATTGGATCTAAAGTCATTGTCTACACAGATCACACAACTATCCATTACCTCCTAGCGAAGAAAGTTGCAAAGCCCAGGTTGAGCAGATGGATTCTCCTCTTACAGGAATTTGATTTGGAGATAAGAGATAAGAAAGGTGCAGAGAATGTTGTGGCAGACCACCTCAGTCGCATCCACACTTTGGAAATAGAGAAGATATTGATTAACGATTCCTTTTTCAGATGACCAACTCATGAAAATCTCAGAAGCTACCCCTTGGTACTCGGACTATGTGAACTACCTCGCCGCGGGTGTCATCCACCCTGAATGCACCAGAAATGCACTGAAGAAATTCATGCATGATGTGAAGCAGTATCATTGGGATGAACCATACCTATTTAAGCTCTATGCTGATGGTCTCTACAGACATTGTATCTCTAAGGAGGAAGCCCAAATCATTTCAGAGCAATGACATTCACACCTAGTTGGAGGCCATATGAGTTCTAAGAAAACTGCTTTGAAGGTCTTGCAATGTGGTTTCTTTTGGCCGACCATATCCAAAGACTCCTACAACTTTGTTCAATTATGTGACAAATGTCAGAGAATGAGTAACATTACGAAGAGAGATGAGATGCCTCTTGAAATATGGAAAGAAGTCGAGATTTTTGATGTTTGGGGTGTGGACTACATGGGTCCATTCCCATCTTCACATGCATTTTCCTACATCCTAGTCGTGGTGGATTACGTCTCAAAATGGGTAGAGGCCATACCAACTATAAGTAGCGATTCCAAACCAGTTATCAAGATGTTCAAAGATATAATATTTTTCCCCATTTCGGAGTCCCACGAACCGTGATATCTGACAGAGGCTCTCATTTTCTAGAAAGAAGCTTTGAAGCATTGCTGAAGAAATATGGTGTGACACATAAGGTAGCCTCCCCCTACCACCCACAAAAAAGTGGGCAGGTAGAGGTTTCTAACCGTCAACTCAAGGCTATCTTAGAAAAGATAGTAGGCCACAACTGAAAAGATTGGTCAGTGAAAATCAATGATGCCTTATGGGCCTACCGCACCGCTTTTAAGACTCCTCTCGAAACTACACCATTTCAATTAATCTATGGAAAGTCATGCCACCTGCCTGTAGAACTTGAACACAAAGCATGGTGGGCAATCAAACAACTGATTTTTATATGAAGAAAGTAGGAGAAGCCATGATTCTACAACTTCAAGAGCTAGACGAACTCCGAATGACAGCTTATGAGAATGCACGAATCTACAAAGAACGCACCAAACTTTGGCACGATGTTCATTTGAAAAGAAAGGACATACAAGTGGGAGACCAAGTTTTATTGTTCAACTCAAGACTGAGGTTTTTCCCAAGAAAACTTCATTCTCACTGGTCTGGACCTTACATTGTCAAGAGCATCTACCCGCATGGTGCTTTTGTTTTATGGAGTGAATAGTCAGGAGAATTTGTGGCTAATGGCCAACTCTTGAAGAGATATTTCATCTCAGCCAACATAGGCACCGAAGCAATGCTAGATCTTACCAATCCAGTGTATCCAATAGAAAATTGAAGCATTCACGTTGAGCCATCGGCGTAAAACAAAGGCACTTGTCAGGAGGCAACCCGATCAATAATTTTGTTTTTTTTCTTTTAATTTTGAATTAGAAAATCTCCTTAATTTGGTTTTTACTTTTTAGAAAAGTTCACACTGAACATATATCGCATCGCGAGATGTTATCTTAAGTCATGATTAGTCTTCATTTTTGAGATTTTCAGATGGAGGACGCGCGTTGATTGGAACGCAACCACATCTGGTGGTCTAACTGGCATGAATTTTCCCCTCCATCTCGGATTTAGAGTTTGATCCGGATGAGCAAATTTCTAAGTTCAGGGTGGAGGGTGGGTGGTACGTACTTTACTTTCCACCCACTCCTATCTATTTCAGACTTAAGATTTCATCGTTGCAATTTTGAGAAATTTTTTAAAAAACATTCAAAATTTTGAAGTTTTCAAAGTAGTTTTGTATAGAAACCTGATGAAGTTTTAATGCTTTTGTTTCAATCTAAGAAATTACCTAGCTGGCTAGTTTCTCTCTCTTTGCATTTTGAATCATTATACCCTCCTTATTCAAAGCAAATCTTTAAGAGAGCCATTATCTGAAACCAGCCTATTGATTGAAATCATCTTGTGAAGCTTATGAATCCTAACATCATGATCCTTCTGCAAAAATGGCAAGTGTCTGTCAAATTGATAGGGATCAAACATATTGTGCTTCCTAACTGACAAGTAGAACAATAACATGGAACCCCCACTGGATCCTCATCAAGTCACTATTTGAGTAGAGTATGATAAAGAGAAAGACCTGGTGCACTGAATTGTAAATCAAGTTGCATTCTGATATGAACTCTCTTCTACACTTCTTCCATCACCTTCGTACCCCTCCATCCATAAAAAAGAAACAATAATAACCAAAACCTAAGTTCGGGGTGGCACACCACCTCTCTCAATACTCGCTTCTTCCATACCTCTCGCTATTTAATAGGGGTGTACCACCAAGAAAAGATGCTAATGCGCACACACAAAAATTGCAGTCTCGAGTCGAATAGAGGAGAGATTCACACACAAAAAATGCAATCAATGTAATTGCAATTATAAATAAAAATCTCGAGTCGAATAGAAGAGAGATTTATTTCTTCCTTCTATACCACCCTTCACTCCCTTTTCCACCTAAAGGCACAATGAATGCCTCCACTGTCCTGAAAAACACCAGTGTCATATCAGGTGCACACTTGTTGTTCTGCGGGTGTCTCTAGACTCTTACAAAACTCTTAGAAATGCTTGTTGTTGGAAAAAGTGAGGAGGAAGTGATATTGGGAAATGAACTCACGAACAAAGATATGGTAAGATGTGTTTGGTGATCTCAGGAAGTTGAGATGCTTAGTCATACTGAGTAGAAAGGAAACAACCGTGATGTGAAGATGAGGCAACCACACGAGTTGAAAGTATTCATTTGGCGACTATTTTAGATTTTGTGTTACTCGAGGACGAGCAACGTTTAAGTTCGGGGTGTTTTAATGAATCCATATTCATCATGATATCCAGTCGCCATCTTGGGCCCAATTCGACTGAATACTTTCACTTTCATCTACTAAATCTTGCAAAATGCAAATTTGCTTAATTGGTTCAATTATCAAGATTATTAACTAGGTTTATATTGATTTCATGCAGGTCACAATGATGTTGAAATCCTCATCTGGGTCCACCTTCATCAACACCTTTCTTCAACTTCACCTTCCATCAATAACCACCATCATCACCTTGGTGTGAAACACCTCACGACATCCTCCTACCTTCATGTCCCTCACTTCCAATCTCAACCATCCGATCACATATCAACACTTCCTTGCGGTCTTGACCAAATGGTCTTGGTCCTCTCGGTTTGCATCCACACAGTTTCAACCCCTCACAATCATCCATTCGGTCTTAGTCCTCCTCCCATCCATCTGATCGCAAATCAACAGTCTGCCTTCATCTGCCTAAACGGTCTTGCACCCTCACGCGATCTCCTCCTCATAGTCTCAAGAACATGAGAACTCGCACAACCCCAAGAGCGCAAGGAACGGCAATGTACCTGCAACCCTAAAGCATCATCGTCCTCCTCATCATTGTACTCCTGATCGTGCATCCATCTCTCCTCCAGCAGTTTCATCTTCCTTTTCTGTCTGTAACCTTCCCCTCTTCCTCGTAGCTCCACGACAACCACCTTCTAGCTACACAAGTACACGAGAGGACCCTAGCAGTCTCCAAACCGCGTGAAGGTCCTAGCGGTCTCCAAACTGCATGAAGTCCCTAGTAGTCTCCAAACCGTGTGGACGACTGCCGCTCTTCAAAACCGCGTGAAAGAAACCAGTCTATCAAACTGTGAGACCAAGACCGTGAGGCCGCCACTTAAGCAAGACTGCGAGGCCCAGAGACTGATTCCTATATATACGCCGTCACCACCTTCACAGGTATTGATTGCTCACCTCCAGGCTGCACAAACACCTATGCTCGACCCCTGGGGTGGCTCGATCACCACCATTATCTCCGTCGCCAGCCACAGCATCACACATGCTCACCAATTCTTCTGCCATATTGTGCTCCAACACACCCCTCACCTCTGTATCCATAGCCAAGATCCAATACACTTTCATCCCGCGCCGCCAGGGTACCCTCCATCCACACTGGTTGTCCCGATCAGGGTCTCCAGCTCCATCACGTCGCCACCTCACTGACTGAGAAGGGAGAAACACCAACGCCAACCTCTCCTTGTTTCTCTCTGCATGAAATAGGCACGAGGAAGAGAAATAAACACTGACGCCTCCCCTCTACTCACCTGGTGCCCACATACACTCATTGCAATTAGGGCTTGTGGTGGGAACCACAGCCTAGTCTGCCCACTTCATCCCAACCATCCACCTGGTGGATCTTGGCCATCCATCCACTCATCCACAGACTGCTCCTTCTACTGCAAGTAAGAAGGATGAGATGAGAAAGAAGGAGGAGAGAGAAAGACTGCCCAGTTTGTCCTGGTGTTGATCGCTCCTCGTCATATCTGCTCCAACACTGCATAAAAGACCGCATCATCTTCACCGAGTTGCGACACTCTTCTTAATCGTGCTCATGGCAGATTCTTCTTACTTTATTGTTCTTGTTGTTCCTCACATCATGAGTGAGTAGTCACTCTTCACTGGGGTGCGAGGACTAGCCCCGCTGCCCATGCTTATATGTCTTTTCATTAAACATTCCATGGCATGTATGTAACTTTTCATTTTGTTGTTAATCGTCGATGTGTGCTTGTGGATTGATCACCTGCTTGCATTTATCTTGTTGTTTCTTATGTTTCGAGAACTTCAATATGTAGGATTTGAATGTCGATTAATGTGGTTGACTCCCTGACTAGAAATAGGATGGGATTCCCTGAGGTCATAAGTGAATGATCTGTGAGGGGACGAGCCATCTAGCCCACAGTGATGCTTCTGTGTGCCTAATGCCTGTATAGGGGGCCCACAACATCAGTTGGATATTTTGTATCTTTGGAACCGTAAGTGCACGATCTGTATGGTGACGAGAAATCTGATGCCTAAGGTGATTCTTACGCGAACCTAAACATCCCTCTAGGTGGGTTCGCATCATTTCTATTTGGATAGTTAGATCTTTCCTGGATGTTTGTGTTTGGATGTGTTTGCATGTGTATCGGTGGTGAAACCCGATACCACCCCAGTGATCCCATCATTAACTTGGACTCAACTTTAATTCTTCTCTTTTCTTTCTTGCCATTGGTTTAATTAAACTCATAGCAACCTTTATTCTAAATATTAGCCTTACTTGAACTAGACTAGACTAGCAACGATTCTTAAAAATGTTGTCCCTTGGTTTTCGATCATTAACTATATTGTGATAAGACCCATTCGCTTGTGGGTGGTATTATTGCACAAAGTTTTGGTTAAAAACTTTGGGATTTCAACCCCGAGTGAATTTGTTAGTGTGATAATAGACTACGTCAACTACCATCCATGGTGACCATCTAGGAGGCCATTGCTAACACTCATATAGGTGCAACATGAAGAAGAAGCACACCACAACAAGGATAGTTACTGGACTTGCTCCAGATTTAGGTAATGTTATGACTATATCTAAGCTTATTGGTAAATTAGGATTTACCTGAATTATTACATGCTTAATAAGTTTAAAGATCATTTAAACCTAATTAATGATGGTAGCTCAATTGTGATATTTCAAACCTAAAAAATAACTGTAATCATGATTTAGCTTGAAGGATTAGTGTTTTAGAAGTGTAAATTGTAATCTCCAAAGTTAGGGTTTTGATAGTACATAAATACAAAACTTAATAGATATAGTAGTATGGTAAATGATTTTTCATATTTTTTGTATAACATGGTATTGCTTGAATTTTTGATATGATATGGATAACTCAATCGTGCCTATTAATATAGAATTTCATAATATTTGGATGTTCTTTGAATGCGGTTCTTGGTCAAACTACACTCCAACTGACTATGCTAACATAATTTGTTCAATAGTATAGTGTTTTATCTTTAATTATTTATAAGTATCTCTAAATGATCTAAAACTTTTATTGCAGCTCCGCAATTATATTTCAGAAACCATGTAAATTTCCATAATCTTTTGAGGATTTTAGACCTATTCAGTACACAAGTTACATTAACATTTGTATCATAGAAAAATCTACTGAAATAAAAGAAAGCATAAGTAGGGTGAGTGTGCAATTGACCCAAGAAGCTCAGTTACTCTATATGACCATCCTAAAACACTAGGGGCTCTCATAATTCATGATTCATTATATAGAAATGAAATCCTAGATAGTGAGGGGGAGTTAGGTTTTGAGAGGAGAAAGTGGTGGAATTTCTATTCTAGGGTTTCACCATCCGAGAAATGATGAAATCAAGTAAGTTTAGCTTCTTTGCGTAGTCTTTTATGGTGAATGTTCTCTGACATGTCAAGATTTGGTCCCTCCTCTGTTTTGATTCAAAATTATATCAAACCCCTCCATTTTCTCACTCTTTCTCCATAATTCTCCATCCTAAGGGTTTTCGAGTTGAAAGGGAGAAGAAAGTGGCAATTTGCTAGGGTTTTCATATGAGTTCAAGATTTTCAGATGTGGGATATGATTTTAATGTGCTTTCACAACTTAGGGTGAGTGGGTACTTCCTTTTAACAATATATTATATGAAAATAAGTAAAATCATCAATAATCTTCAATTGCTTTGTATGTGACTATAAACTTTAAACTGCCTTTTAGTTCTAGCTTGTGCAAAATGACATGAAATGAATTGTTTCTTCATTGTTCTTAATTTCATATGATAAAATCATATTAGAAATGCATACAAATCATCTAAAAAAGAACTCTTAAAGTAATTTTAGAGGTTATAAGAATATACTGAAATCTAGCGTTTTTCGGCTACTTCTGAAATTTGTTGTATAAATCAGTAAAGAAGTTTGCCTATTTGAATCTCCTTGTTTATGAAAGATTGTTTTATCTGAATGGGTAGTTATATTTCAGATACTATTTTTAATTTCATTTGATTTTATTAGTATTTTCTTGATTTATCAGTAAAGAGGAAGAAACCCTAAATGAATGGAAACTTGGAAGTTTGCTAATAGAAATCCTAAAAATCAATTAATATGATTATTTTTATTGTTATAAATTCATTTGCTGAAAGTTATTCTTGATGCATGACATTTTAGTGAATGGTGTGGAAACCCTAGTTCATTTCATTATAAGGTTTCATATATATGTTTGGTTATATGTGAACTATTGAGAGCAATCTTTATTCAGTGAATGTTTATGATGCATTAAATCCTTATGTGAGTCATGTGATATGCGAACAAGGAAAATGGAACCTTAAGGATAGGGTATTGAGTGAATCAAGTGTTATGATATCAATGTTTCTTAGTATGAGATGTGGCGATGTTCAATAGTTTAGTTTATGGTACATTTTATAGATAATCAATGAAATGAATTATTTATAATGTGAAACTAAGAAATCTTGATGTGATGATTGAACGATGAATTTAAAGAGAGAAATAGACATTTAGATGCCCTGAACACTATAGGTTCCTCACAAGAGTCCTACACTGTGAGGAGGAAATGTGCTTACCGACTGGAGGTTTCACGTAGGTTGAGGTAAGCCGGAGCACATCATTGTGGGGTGCGCCAATCTAGGCCAATAATGGTGGACTCCTTAAATGATTGGCATCCAACATGAACTAGGTTTTCTGGTGGTACCTGAGTTATGAGTTGTGGATATTAATGGACATCTTTAGTAGGTCCACTAGTGCACAACTAGCCTTAGGGATTGACTCCCCACCTGAGTACCCATGTTGAGAGGAGGAGTTTGAGATATCTGACCACTCCCATTAGCCACTGAGAGCTAGACATGGCGGGTCCTGCTACATACGGGGTCTTACTTGAGACATAGGCTTAGGAATCAAGCATGCTTCTAAGCCTTTACAGTGACATCATATCTTGTTGTGATTCATTCACTTTTTGTGGTAAACATCATGTGGGTTAATGACATAATGAGATGAATATGAGGTTTATTGAGTGTGTGTAGTTATTCAATTATTCCATGTATGTAGCTAAGTTAGTTCTCTTTGTGATTACTCAAGCATGTTTAGATATTGATTCACTCTTGTAGATATCTATGTTTGTTAATGATTAGTCCCTTTAAAGATTTTTGTTGTTTTAATTGATTTCAGTTGCCAAATAATATTTTTGAAGTGTTTTAAACTATTTCTTTGAAGTACTCATTTACTGAGTGAGTAGGCACACCCCGCTACTTATAACTTTTAGGAAAATGATGTGGATCTATAGAATGTCAATGCCAGAGTAGGTCTCCCATGCGGATTAAGTATCAGATGATTATGTTCAGTCGGTCCCCATCACTCTAGGTCCTTGTATAGAAGTGAGAGAGTTGTAAACTATGACGGGTATCTTTGTTTCCTTAATAAGAGAGTATGTGTCTGATTATCATGTCGTATATGCATGGAAGTGTGAGAAACAAAATGAATGTTTAAATAGGTATCTTTATTGTTAAATTTAGATTAGTGTAATCAAGTATTAGATCGCCTTGAATAGTTAGTTTCTTGTAATTGAATGTGAGAAAACAAAGAGTTGGAAATCAAAGCAATAGTTAAGACTGATCTTTGCATTATGTTTAATTCTCAACTTATGCCCTAATCTCATGATTCGTGATAATAGTGGGATATGTGTGTAAGAAGGTACATGCCTTGCAACCCTCATTACTAGTTCATAGTTGTTGATGTGATCTGTTGTCTAAGGGTAATATGGGAGTATATTTTTTGTTTCAACTGCCATATCTTGTGCCATATTTCCCTACAATATCAACAAATAATCATAAATAACATATCCATGTATTATTTATCTAATCCAGGGTTTGCATGTCTTCATAATTTATAATCATGTGTTAATATTTACTTTTTGAATTGGAATCAGAATTTGGCATTAAAAATAGGCTTATTAGATTCATCTTGTTCCCTTGATAAATTTCACATATAACTATGCATTTTTTGGATAATTCTATTTCTTCTAGGCCTTATACAAGCTAACACTGTATTTTAGGAATAAGAGGAAACTGCCACAAGTTGGAAAAAAGTTGAGGTACCAACTCACTGACGTGGCCCAATTATATGGTAGGTCGTAGAGCCCTCAGACCAATAGGGGTTTCAACTCTAGATAGGTCCCAAAAAGGAACCGGTACACATAAAGAAGTAGAAACCTGACCACTTCTTATTCGTCCATGTGTGGTAGTCTTTGTGAGACTCTATTCTTCCATAATAGGGTTCTACAACAGTTGCAAGGTATGGGCTCCAATGACAACACTATGGATCACAACTCATCTTAGCTCCCTATAGATGCTTCCTTCACAGTAGCTGGTCCCCTAGGGTTTCTTGTGGTCTAGACCATAACCGCAACTCCTCACAGTTCCATCAACCAATGTGACACCAATGAAGCTTCACCAATATAGACAATACTACAACAAACTCCTTCCTCAACATTCATATCTGATAGTTCAAGGGAACTAAGAAAATCTATCGCCTGCATCTTACAAGTGTGAGGTCCTACAGAGTTTCAATGATAAAACCTAGAAGGGAGAAGATCGATCACCTCTAGTTTTTCCTCCGGGTTGGTATAATGGAGATGAGTATTGTGTATATGGGGTTATGTTTATCTGCCTCTAGTTCTTGTTAAACATCCAAATCCCTTTAGATCAATCATATTTGTATACTCATACGATTTCGACTTCCAATGACTCGTGGCTCGCAATTTTTGTAGGCAATCAAATTGCTCTCCAATGGACAACAAGAATAGAGACCTACTTGTTTACATTCCATAGTTGCATGTAAGGTTCTTTTCATAATCACATTTCTTATAAGTGCTCATATTAATTGCCTCCTTCCCATAAAAATACAAATGATTACCTCCTCATTCAATATTCTAATTCTACCAAACCATATTTTTAAAAGGGCAAACTTTATTTTTAAAGGAATACAAAAGGAAAAATTAACATCTTAGGCATGTATTTTTTTGACCATGTCATGTTTAGAATTTTAGATTCTTTCTTTTACCAATTCATCGATTATCATTTGAGATGCCATATCTTACAATTATACATTCCACTTTTTTTTTTAATCTTAATGTTGCAAATCACAACTTCAAGATCAAACATGGTTTTTAATTATTTCTTATTTATTAAGCAACCTTGGGTTCACCAAGTAATATCCCAATAGGAAAAGCTACATTATTTGGCTCAATTGAACTCTTAGGGAATGAATACAACTATATGCCCAATATAAGATAAGTAATGATTTGGATGACTAGGAAATTATTACTAACTTGCAATTCTAGGATCTTCTTTATTTTCTTCCATACTCTCGTAATTCCTTTAATCCTTCAACAAAAGTAATCATTCATATTCATCATATGCAAAAATGAGTGAGTTCCAATTTTGTGTGTGTGTGTGTATATATATTTGTGTGTATATATAAATATATATGAATATATATATATATGTATATATATTCATTTAGCTATAATTCCACGTTGGAATGAAATATTGAGTCCCACCGGGTTTGCTTCTTAACTTGATTAGTAAGGAAATAATAGATAATAGATCACTTGATTATTAAATTAATATACTAAATTGACATATACTAGAACATTTGGTCTTACGTCTTCATATTACACAACCATTATTTAATCATTAAATGTGAACATGAATTTCTCTAATTTGGAAAAATTGCCCTCTAAGACCAAGTTACAAGACCAATTTATAAAATTAAGACAATTTCAAGTTCATTATATAAGATCTTATTACTTCCTTTATTGTTCCTATTTGGTTCCCTTTATTTTCTTAAATTATATCTAGAGTTTCAAAATGTTTAGCTCGTTACACTAGTTAACCTATCGAGGTACTCCTACACATCCATCGAGATGCACCTCCACATCCATCAAGGTACTCCACCAACATCTGTAGAAGCTCGTCTATCCTACACCCATGGAGGATCCACCTAGACATAGACATCAAGGCTATTCCAATGGAGGCCATCAAGGCTCACAACCTTATAACCATAGAGGTATAGGATTCAAGTCCATCGATCCCAAGCTCCAAAACCATTAAATATTATCTTAGGGTTAGGGTTAGACCCCCATGATGTAACCCTATATAACCTAATATCTAAAGAATAAAAATACACCAATTAAGGTCTTGTATGTAGTATATTTTTCACATAAGTTTCAACTATTCCCTCCTATTTTTAGTAAATTATATGTATCAAGGAAAAAAGGTGGAATTTGATAAAAATTAGGTTTTTGGTCAAATTCATAGATTTGAAGTATTAATTAAGCATTCAATTATGATTGATAAGGAAGACTAGAGTTGTATTAGTGGCAATCTAAGTTAGGGCATTACGTACCTTCTATTTATAACCATTGAATCGTCTTGATCCCTACTGCAATATTTGAATCTAAGTACACCTTTAATTCAAAAATACCATTATATCCTCATTCAACTCTCATTAAAATCTCAATGCACATTCCATTAAATCATTCTTACCTTGTATTTAAATTTTATGTGTGCACACATTATCCTATTATAGCGCACCTTCTCTTTCAAATCATTTTGATCAATTGAATCCTAGAACTCCTACTATTAATGAATCCTTTTGTAACTCACATTAGAATCCATTATTGAACCATTTTCCACATATAATTCTAGTGCACTTATCATCAAATATTTGTACATCCTATTACTGAACCATTTTGCAACTCTCATTAGAATGCATATGCATCATTTACTAAATCCTTGTGACCTCAAATTTTAACTCTACCACACCTTCTAGTCTGACAACTTAAATATTTTTAATAATATGTTGTATTCTATCATACATGTGAATCCTAGCACACCTCTCAATTCAATCCTACTATTATTATCCATATTCACCTCTTATTTGAATCTTAATGCACCATATATTGAATCATTGCTACCTCATATTAGGATCCTTATGTAGCTTCTATTTATAATCCTTATGCACCATCCAATCCCTATGCACATTCGATTTCTATCCACGTGCACCAACTAACCCTCATGAAAATTGTAAATCTAATATTTGCACACATACCGCCAAAGCATTATGTATGCTACTACTAAAATTTTATGCACCTCTGATTCTAATCATGGTGAGACTTCTGAAGAATCTGTGTTAACATGTACTTCAATTTTAGTGCACCTACGTTTGTTAACCACTATATTATCTTAAATACATGATTAATGCCCTACCCTACACTTGGATAGTAATATATCTCTCATTCCAATCCTACTATTGAATTCTCACGTGCCTCTCATTTGCATCTTGGTGAACCTTTTACTGAGTCCTTGTTACCTCATATATGAATCCTTGCAAACCTATTGATTTATCCTTAACCATCATCCAATCCAAGCATACAAACTATTTCTAGCACTTGTGTATGATCATATTTCAGTGTGCCTACTATTTCTAATATGTGTGCACATACTGCCAAATCATAATACATCCTACTAATATAGATGGGGGCATCCTTTATTCGAATCTTGATGCACCTTCCACTGAATGTTGAACCCTTAACCTTATATTTTAATCATTGTGCACCTACTGTTTCTATTCCTTGTGCACGATCCAATCCTAGTGCTCATGTTATTTCTATTCCTTGTGCACCATTGAATCCTAGTGAGCCAACTATTCAAATATTTTCCTATATACCATTGAATCTTTGTATATCTTGCTAATGAATCCTTATGTGCCTCTCATATGAAAACTTAGTGTGTCTTCTACTAAATCTGTGTTGCATCATATTTAACTTCTAGTGCACCTACTATTTTTTACCACTAAATCATGTTGAATACATATTTGAATCCTACCCCACATTTCAATCCTAGTTCACCCCTCATCTGAATACTACTATTGAATCCCCATGCAACACTCATTGGAATCATGGTGAACGTTCTACAAAATCCTTGTTACCTCATATTTAAATCCTTGTGATCCTATAGTTTCTAATCCTTATGCACTACACAATCCTCGTGCACATTATGTTTCTAATCCTATCTCCATCAAACCGCAGTGCACCTGCTACTTCTAGTATTTGTGCAAATACCGTAGGATTTTTGTATATATTCACTAGCAACACACACGTGCATATGCACGTGCCCCATTGAACATGTTTATTTTAAATATTTAAAAAGTAAAACTTTTGAAAAAAGACAATGGTAATCGTGCCCCATTGAACATGTTTATCTTACATTAAACATTTGTAAAATAAAACTTTTCAAAAAGATAATGATAATCTTCATAACAATTAAAAAGGATAATGACCATTTTATCATAAAAGAGAAAATATAAAATTAAACAATAGACTTCTTTTCTTTCAACCAAGTACAGCTTTTGTATATTGGAGAGACAGAATGGTTAGTTATGGATGTAGGTGCCCTTGTATGAGGTTGCAATCAAGGATCAACCACGACATCATAAGAAGATTTCAAACACCTAGAACACGACGGATGGAAGGAGAAAAATATACCAGACTGTTCTTATCATGCAAGTATGGGAACCGTAATCAAGAGGGGCCATTACATGCTCAAGATAAAGGAGCGGAGACATGATACGATAAACCAGCATCAACTGATAAGAGTGTAGTTACCAGTGCTAGTGGTGGGTGGAGTAGAACGTGGGAGAAGGGTGTGTGGTTCGTGGGTACTCGCAAGGTACCATAAACGAAGAACTTGCCTCTTAAAATGCGGATGAAGTTGGTGGAGCGGTTGAGGAATTGAGAAGAATGTGGGAGAGAGGATAAAGACGTAGAAAGAGTCAAGAAGTTAGTTGGGATAATGAGGTGGTTTTGGAAGGAGAGAGAAATTAGGATAAAAAAGGAACAAAATAGAGAAAAAACGTCAGAAAAGAGAGGGTCAAGGAGAATGCAGAGATTTTGAATCCTTGCTTCTGATTGGTTGGAATAATTTTTCAAAAAAGAAAATGGCATCGGATGTAATTTAAACAACAAACTCACTCTTTTTATAGTAGTATAGATATAAAATACTCGTGCACCTCTCATTAAAATCGTAGTGCAACTTTTATGAATCCTTGTTGCCTCATATTTGAATTCTAGTGCAACTATGTATGACTACTAAATAATGTTCAATACATACTTTCAATATTACCCACATTTGAATCCTAGTACACCTCTCATTTGAATGCTATTATTGAATCCGCATGCACCTCTCTTTCAAATCATGGTGCACTTTCTATTGTATCATTGTTACACTGCATTTGAGTATTGTGCATCTATTGTCTAATCCTTCTACATCATCCAGTCTTAGTGCGCATGCTGTTTCAAATTCTTCCGCACAATTGAATCCTAGTGCGCCTGTTATTTCTATTATTTGTGCACATATCGCCCCTTCTTCCAAATCCCGATGCACCTTTTACGACTACTTTTACTAAACTTATTGCCTTGTATTTAAATTGTAGCGTACCAACTATTTCTAACCATTGAATCTTCTTGAATATAGATATTAAATCATATACATATATCGAATCCTAGCCTGCATATGAATCCTTCTACACCTCTCATTCGAATCTTACTATTGATTTCTCCTACATCTTTCATTTGAATCCTGGTGCACCTTCCACTAAATTCTTATTAGCTTTGAATCCTTGTCCATCTGTTATATCCAAACATTGGGCACCATCCAATCCTCGTGCACCTGCAATTTGTAATACTTTCCACCATTTAATCCTAATGCGCCAAAGATTTCTACTATTTGCACAACATACGAGCAGACCTTTGGTTGTCTGACTAATCCTTGTGTGCCTCTCATTAAATTCCCGATACACCTTCTGCCTAGTTTTTTCTACGTCGTATTTCAATTCTATACACTTGTTATTTCCAACCACTGATATTTTATAATATACATGTTGAATCCCAACCCACATTTGAGTCTTAGTACACCTCTTTGTCCAACCTACTATCGAATCCTCATATGACCTCACATTCGAATATCAATGCACCTTCTATTGATATATTTCTACCTCGTATTTGAATCCTTTTGTACCTGCTATTCCTAATCCTTGTGCTCCATCCAATCACAGTGAACTTAATGTTTCTAATCCTTGCTCACAATTGAATCATAATTTGTTTGATATTTCAAATCTTTGTGCACATACTGCCGAATATCGAATCCTTGTTACCTTGTATTTGAATTCTAGTGCTCCTATTATTTCTGACTGTGAATCCAGTTGAGTAAATATGTTAAAATCTTAACTCGTAATTGAATCCTAATACAACTCACATTCAAGTCACAGTACACCTTGCATTTACTTTCTAATAACGTCATTTGAGGTATTTGTAAAAAAATTATTAATATTATCAAATGAGGGATTCAAAATGGGGACCTTCAATGCTTGAAAGGAATCCTATAACATTGTGTCATCAATAAAACTATGCTTTACTATTACAAATAAATATAGATAATACATTTAGGCTACTGCAACACAACTACGTTACAAATGTCGTCAAACCACTTTCTGCGTACATTACAGCTGTAAGATGGGTTAACATCATCTGCGAACGGAACGATGTACTCAGTAAACCCCGTCCGTACACTTCGCAATAGCCCTCACAAACAAAAGAATCAGATATCGTGGGCGGACACAAAGGATGGGTATATTATTTTACAGTCTTAAAAAGTTTTTTTTTTTTGGAAATTGATAAATATATTTCAAAGAGAGCGAGTAGCAAAGCTACCAAAGCACGGCCACATGCCAACAATAGGAAGCTGACGGGTTATACAAAATCCCATCTAGCTACAAGTATATACAGGGTTAGTACAAAATTCCCAGTATTCCTTGGATAGACACGACAAGTCTTTTGCAAGGTTTTTCTTTACAAGTATATGGTACGATAAGTCAGCAGTAATCTTCTTGATGAGCTCGCCTTTAGTCCGGGGGGTACCTCCATGGGCTCGCCTATTCCTCTCATCCCAGATGTGATAACAAAAACCTGCCAAGCACAACCCACCAAACTCCTTTCCGTACCTGGTCTTAAGGTTATCATTCATCCACAAAATGATCTCATTCAAGCTGGAGTTCTGGTTCAGCCCCCACAAGTTCTTCAGGCAAACTGTCGCCCACACAAGCTTTGAATAGTTGCACCCGATAAAGAGGTGTTCATGAGTCTCCATCTCACGTCTGCAAAGAACGCAAACTCCATTCACTTGGATTCCCCAAGCGTTGAGCATGTCCTTCGTGGTGAGCTTGCCCAGCAAAGCTCTGAAAGCGGCGATGCTCCATTTGGGACAATGAGCCTGCCCCCAAAGGACCTTGGACAAGGCAACGTCGGGAGCTGCATCTCTGTTGATCTATGGTTTAGTCTGCTGGTTACCAAGGCAAACCATATCATGCCTATCAACCGAGTACAAGTGGCCGACCTCCGCCCACATTTGGCACAAGTTCTTCCACACCTTAGAAGCATACTGGTCAGCCGCAACAGGGAGTAGGCCGTAGCGCCTAATCATCCAGTTCGTCCATACATTGTTCTTTTCAGTTAAGAACCTATGCAGTCTTTTTAGTTGTTCTACATGGATAATCCTCTCCGGCTTGACCACATTCAGTCCACCTTTAGCAAAAGGTCGGCTATAACATCCCAGGCAACACTATGATTTCTGCCTCCCCATATGAAGCTAGTAGTGATCTTAGTCATGACTCCCATGACCGGGTTAGGAACATGGCAGACCTCCCCCCAGAAACGAACCAAGCTTTGAAGGACTGACCTCACCAAGACAAGCCTCCCAGCGAGGGATAAGTTCACCCCTGTCCAACTTTCAACCTTCTCCCGCATCTTATCAAGGCAGGCTCTATAGTCCTTGGACGAACCTCTCCCACCAGCAATAGGTGCACCCAAATACCTTGTAGGGAGTCATCCCTCCTTAACCCCAATGGCGACTTTCAATCTGCCTCTCTGAGGTCACAAGATTTAGAGAAAAATATCATAGATTTAATAGCGCTTATGTACAGGCCAGTGATCTTTCCAAACTGGTTAAGCATTTTCTTGTACTCCTTCAGTCTCCTAGCATTCCCAACCGAGAAGATCATAACATCATCAGCGAACACCAAATGTGTCTTCACTTTAGTGCCCCTTATAGAAAATGTTTTAATCTTTCCCCTATCCTCATCCGCCTTGATCATGTTGGTGAGTCCCTCCATAAGAATAGTAAACAGAAGGGGAGATAAGGGGTCCCCTTGGCGGAGACCATTCATAGCTTTAACCATCCCAACCGGACCACCATTGATAAGCACTGAAAAGGAAGTAGTTTGCACACACTCTTTCATGATGAGAATCCACCCATCATCAAAACCCATAGCCTTCATCACTTCCCACAGGGCATTCCACCTGACATAATCATAGGCCTTCACCAGATCCACCTTCACACACGCCTTAGCATTAGCATAAGTCGTGTTGAAGCCCGTGAGGAACTCGGTTGCCAACAGGGTACTATCCGACATCTTTCTCCCTTTAACAAACGCGCTTTGTTCTTCAGATATGATGTGTG
Source organism: Alisma plantago-aquatica (assembly GCA_963693085.1). Lineage (NCBI taxonomy): Eukaryota > Viridiplantae > Streptophyta > Magnoliopsida > Alismatales > Alismataceae > Alisma > Alisma plantago-aquatica. The sequence continues at coordinate 940,105,112 of OY856413.1, read as the reverse complement.
GAAGCACACAACTGAGCCGCCTGGCGAGGAGTTTAGCAATACATTTGTAAAGGACACTGCAGTACGAGATAGGTCTGTAATCGTCCATTCCCTTAGCGTTCTTCTTTTTAGGAATGAGTTTTATAAAAGTGTGGTTCACCGCCCGTACCATACTTCCACCTTTCAAGATCCATCTTACTGCTTCCATAACATCATGCTTGATATGGTATCACATGAAGTGGAAAAAACGGTTGTTGAACCCATCAGGCCCAGGTGCCTTAGTTGGGTTAATGGAGAAGACAGCAGTTTTGATCTCCTCGTCGGTCGCCTCTTTGCACAACTCTCTGTTCATGTCCTCAGTTACTCTTCTTTCAGGCAGCAAGTCCCCAAATCTCATGTCTTCTATGGCAGGTTGATTGTAGAGGCGTGTGAAATAGGTCTCAGCACAAATGGACATCGCAGCCCTGCTATCAACCACTTCCCCATGCTCATTAATAAGCTCATGAATAGCTTCCCTCACCTCCTTCTTCTTAATTGCATAATGGTACGTCCGTGTGTTAAAGTCCCCGTATGCTATCCATTTCATACGGCTTCTCTGCCACAAGAACCTTTCCTCCGCTTTCTTAAGCTTCCTCAGTCTATCCTCTGCTTTCATCTCTTCATTTATGGCTTGGGCGTCATTTGGCATCCTTCTAGCTCTGGTAGCAGCTTCATCGAAGCCTTTAGTTGCTTCATCCAGCAAATTTTTCAGGTTTACTTTTTCTCTACTCCACGTCTTTAAAGCCTTCTTTGTATGCTGTAGTTTCTTGAGAACTCAGAACAGGGGATTGCCTGGAACATTAATGTTCCAGCTACCTTCCACCACCTCTTTAAAGCCTTCCCACTCACACCACAGGTTGAGGAAGCGAAAAGGACGTTTGACCACTTGTTTGCTCGCAAACTCCATCTTCATCCATGAGTGATCACTCATGATATTTTCCCCCACTCTAATGACTGCGTGCGACCACACATCCATCCAAGCCTCGTTGATCAGAGCTCTGTCGATGAAGCTAGCAATCCGCCTCCCTGGTTTCTACTTATTGGACCAGGATGCACCTCCCTCTATCTGGTTCAATTCAGTGAGTCGAGCCGCCTCAATGGTATCATTGAAAGCAGCCATAATTCTGTCTGGAACCCTTAGCCCTCCATGCTTATCCTTGGCCTTTCTAACATTGTTGAAGTCTCCAAGAACTAGCCACAGAACTGAATGTTGAGCAGTGTTTCTGAGAGTATCCCACAGCCTAACTCTGTCCCGTTCAAGGTTCTCACCATAGACACCTGAGACTATACAGTCCAGGCCTCCTTTATTGCAGCAGCTTACTGTGATCACCTGATCATTGATGTTAATGGGCTCAACGTCCCAAACACTAGGATTCCAGCCCACAGCAATTCGACACCCATCTATGTGCTCTATGTTAGATAACGTCTTCCACCCATAAGGGAACAGGGTACTAACTCTATCTTTAACACATCTTCTTATCCTTGTCTCCAAGCAAAAGACAAGGCTTACTCCTTCATTGTTGATCACCTTCTTGAGCTCCCTCTGCCTAAAAGCTTGGGACGCCCTCGCACATTCCATACGAGTAGGGACATTACTTCTGGCTGGAGTTCCCGCTCCCTTCCTCGGAGCCGGAACCTTTCTTCTTCACACTCCTCCCTTGCGCTTTGGCCGAACTTCTGGTGTGCTTCGGGCTTCTGCTTCTCGACGGCCCTGCATCCACGCTAGCTTCATCAACTCCTTGATCCAAAACCGAGAAAGGGTTGTTGGGTTCGCCTCCTGCCACCTCATCGGCAGTCGTTGCAGCAGCCCCCGCCCCCACCGGCGCAGTCTTGCGCTCTGGACAGCACCAGCTCCAGCTCGCGCCAACAGCAGTATCAGCTACCACAGCTTGCGCACTCGAAGATGCCCCTCCACCACCAGAAGACCGAAGGGTCACCCCCTCAGCTCGCTCAGGTACAGGTGTAGGTTCATCTACAGCCACCTTATCCGCTATAACCTCCTTGCTTTTTCTCGATTCAGCCCTGAGAACAGACCTGTGTCTATGCTGGGGCGGCCTTTACTTCTGCTTGGTCTGCCCCCGAGGCGCCCGGCACTGGTCCACAGCGACAATGGGCGGCGAGAGATAAATCGCGTCCCCCCTTGCCCCAGGGCAGGCTCCAGAGCGATGCCCAAAGACCCGACACGTCGAGCACCTGTCAGGGAGAGCTTCGTACTGGACCTTCACCTCCCATTCACCCCCGTTAGGTAGTTCCACCATGACCAGGGGAGGAGGCTCTTTCTCCGCCGAGATCTCAACGCACAGCCTGGCACAGCCCAGCATCATACCGTCCGACTTCCTGTCAATCGCCCTCGGCACCCCGATGGCATGGCCGATGACAGCTATTGCTCTGGCAGACCAGTGTTTTCGAACGTCTGGGAGAGACACCCACACCGGCGCCGTCTTGAGAGCAGTCCTCCTGATGTCAGCTTCCGGCGTCCACCTCCTCACAAGGACAAGCTAGTCGTCGAAGAACCAAGGGCCACCCTTAATTGCTTTACCAATGTCCAGCTCATTCGAGAATCTTGCCAGAATGAGGCCATTGACCAGGGTGAAGACCTCCACCTCGCCACGCGGCCTCCACGAACGGAGCATCGAACCCCTCAGCTGGAGAATGTTGACCCTGCTCCCCAACACCTGCACTATAGCTAAGAAGCGATGGTAGTCATCCATCTCAGCGAGGATAGGCTCCGTGAACTTCGTCCAGGTGCGCTCGTCATCCTTTCTAAAGAAAGGTTCTTTGGGGTCGGAGGCCTCCTCACCCCTGATGCGCGACGGAGGTCCGCTAACGATCCTCGCCCATTCCCTGGCGACAGTCACATCCGCTCCAGGTTTGCTCCAAGCTTCCGTCGTCGCCTCCGGAGAGACCTGCGACGCTACATCGCCAGCGCTTCCGGAAACGCCTGCCTGCCCACCAGCAGGGGGGTTTGGGGCCGCCATCTCCGCCATCCTGCCCAAGCACGAAACCACACCGGCAGCCGCACCCCGGTGAAGAGAGATGGACGTCAGGAGGGGGGGGGGGGGGGGGCGCCGTGGACTAAGCCCTAGCCGGCGCCGCCAACCCGATCGCCAGAGCTCGCCCCTTCGATACCGTCCTAAAAATTGTGTATTTCAGTCTTAAAAAGTTAAATCACCGAAACCAGTAGTAAATTATTATCCAGAATTTTATTAACTAAATACAGGATTATGGAGAAAGAGAGTCGCCGAGTGGTCAGAAGGGCTGTAGGTACAAAGATTTTTTTTTTTTGAAGTTCTGTAGGTACAAAGATAAGGTCATACTACGAGTATATTTCATTTTATGGCCGAGTGGTCAAATACACGGTAGTGGAACTGTTCAACGGTATTTGTTTTCATTTTTTTTATGCCGTCCTGGGGTTTTTGGCGATAATTTATTTGTTATGTAACTGGGTGAGGCAACCGTCACCTATGCTGTGTATTGTTTAGTGAGGATTCGCCCAGCAATAAACAACCAATCCAAATATTGTTGCACCAGTAATCATTATAGTATCATGATTTGACATATTCCACTCTCAAAATACCAGTTATTATTCGAAATAAATAAAATAGTTTTTCCTAAACAAGGCCCAACACTTTTTTCCAAAATATAAACAAGGGTCAGTTGTATTCATCCTGGACCGCACGGCCCACCGAAAGGTAATATTAGAAAACAGTTAAACATCTCTGATCATCATTACCACACCATGAGCCTGGTCCACTGAAAACCAAGATAACTCAGTGAACCCACCCCTCAAACAACAATAAAAATAAAGAGAAAACTATCCTCCTGAAACAATATATCATCCCCTAATTATAAGAAACCCCAATATTGTATATCGAAAAAAAGTAAAAAAAAAAAGCAGAATAACAATACCCAAAAGGGAAACACCTCAACCAAGAACAAAAGTAAACCAGCATCCGACAGCCACACCAAGGCCCAACATTTGAGCTTGGAGTAGTACTATACTTTTATATCCTATGGCGCATGGTGGATATAAGAAAGCAATTAATTAACCCATTATATATAGATTGATAAAGGTTGCGATCAGACGGAGTCTTGCTTCTGTTACAACAAGTACTAAAAGCAAGACCTTGAATTTGACAGGTATTCGATGAATTAGATATTGGATGAACAACATACATGTCTGCTACCTGTGGCTACAAAGATGTATAAATATTAACGGTGAAGTCTACCGCGTAACAGTTGTGGTTTGTCTTCCTTCAAATCAAACAGTCAAACTTTGTTGCCATCTTCCAGTCAAACTTTGTTGCCATCATCCAGTCAAACTTTGTTGCCATCCAAGGAAGCGAGGAGATTTGCAACTCCTAGTACTATTGGGCGGCAATCATCCGTAAAGGACGTCGCAGTCATATTAAATGATTGTATAAAGTGTCCTAAAGGAGTTACAACGCTTGCCCAAACCTTTCAATAGAAGTGTAACTGTATCTTTCTTTTCATCCAATAACGAACCCTTGAAAGAGGAGCCTGGAGTACGAGGTGATGAGGCAATCTGACTTGCTGCTAAGAAGAAACAATAGTGAACGGCCAATACAGATGAAGCAAAGATCCCAATCAGCACAACCAGTATGGCGCTCGAGATCTACCAGGACGGATGGGCAGATCCGACGTCCTTATCTTTCGACTCTTATTGCGGAGGAAGACGAGAGGTAAGGTCGAGGAGTTAGTTTCCGATCCAGTTTCTCAGCCAAAAGCGCGTATCTCGTTTGTTCCATGCCTTCTTCCATGGTTTCATTCCAATTCAATTCATCAGATTCTAGTGTTTACGACGCGAAATCAGTAAACAAATGAGAATTATTGCTTTACTGATCCACGCACACATTCTATATATAGATTGTCATCTCCATTCTCCGCAATTTCCAACTTCAGTAAACAAATGAGAATTATTACTTTAGTTCCACGCCTTCTTCCATAGTTTCAATCCAATTCAATTCATCAAATTATAGTCTTTACGACGCAAATTCAGTAAACACATGAGAATTATTGCTTTAGTGACATCTACCACACATTCTATATATGGATTGTCATCTCCATTCTCCGTCTTTTCAAACTTCAGTAAACACATGAGAATTATTGCTTTAGTGACCTACCACGACAGACTGCTGGAGAACCATTGCTTTAGTGATCTACCACGACAGACCACCGGAGAACCATACTTTTAAACCATGCATTTCCTTTGCTTACTTACGGCACTGGATTCTCTTTTATTCGTAAACTCAATCTTTCTCATTCCAGAAGCTACAATCAGCCTATAGAAATCGTGGAGCTGCATCACGATATCGCCCAGGGAGACACCATATCGGAGGTGGAGCTGCATCAGGAAATCTCCCAGGGAGACACTATATCGGACGACTCCCTGCTTCTAGACACTGGCACCGGCACAGGTTAATTTGTGTTGTTGACTTTTGTCTGCGTTAACGCCTCAGGTTTTACATGACCGTGTTGCCAGCATTTTGACTAGTTTGTCATGTCTTAATTTCCGATATTAGCAACTAGATTAATAGTTTTTGGTAATGGTAACCGTCATGATCGGTTTATTACTTTGTCTATACATGCAGGCGCACAACACCCGCGGAGGCGTCGTCGACGACGATTGTCGCTGTGGAATTGGTTGTCAAAGACCTTAGTAGACGCCAGCAAATGTTTCTATGAGACGCCCGATAAGAGTATGAGCGGCCTGAAGCATGTTTCCGCATCTTTCAATGATGAATATAATATAGGGCTTTATTAAGGGTAGGTTACGATACAGGCTTTGTTAAGCGTAGGGTACCGACATGACATCTGCACGTTGCATTTGTTTTTCTTCTTCTAATGACCCATATGGAAAGTTCCAAATCGGACCACTAGATCAAACTAATTCTGACGAGCTAGTGCAGTCCAGTCCAACAAATTTGCTCTCGAACTTTTAAAGACCAATTTGTATGGTTTGGTCATTGTTCGGATGGCCCTTTAACAGGTTGCACCAAACAGGACATCTTATTTATAGTACTTACATTACAAAAATGTATCTGTATTCTCACTTTTATTGAAATAAATATATATAATATCATACTTCTACTAGTAGCAGATATTCCATTCAAAAATAAAGAATCAAAATTAAAGATTTACATGAATTTGTGTGCCAAGATATGCCAAGGCGAACACTGTAAAGAGAAAATCCGTCGCTCCTGTGTATTAGAATACCAATGTTTTACCTTCTAGATTTAATCACCCCACATTTTTAGTACAGCCTCCCAATGCTAGTAAGAGAATAGTGTTGAGCGAACCATTGCCCCTCAAATGTCATTGGGAAAATTATGGTATATGTCCAAACTGTACCCGCCACAGTAGTTGGAAGAGAAGAGAAGACGGATTGGAAGTAATGATGATGTTGATGTGAATGACTAGGTGGACAAAACCGCACACTGTAGCATTAAGTAGCACATACAAAGTAAGAGAGCAACTTCTCCACACGATAGTTCTCACTGTATTAAGTTGTTTCTCGGTATGTCTGAAATGGCCCTGACATTATCCATTTTATAGATGGACGTAGCTAACAAACAAGCCCACCAACTAGCCATTTTCCCCTCAAAGAATAAATGCATGTGATTTTTCTAAGTACACGTAGAAATTAGGAGACTAGGACCAAATAAATGGCTAGTGAATCTAGATGAAGAAAATACTAAATGGTTATACAAGGGGATCATAATTTTGTATGGCTCAAGGATTAGCTTTACAGAAAAAATACATTGAAAGATTTCTTATGTATTTAATCACATAAACACAACACAATGTACCAAACTAGGTAAGGTGGGGCGGGGCGTAGCATGGACTGGCGAGGCAAGGGGAGGCATGCACCCATGCTTGTGTGTGTATATTTTGTTTAAGTGTAACAAAAAATAAGCTCAATTAACCATAAATGCTCATGCCCCAGAGAAGCGCACATGACCTTTTGTCTCCACTCACCCTTCATTGGATCCTTTTGTGATGAAGTCCATTTTGGTACACCTTTTGAATTGATGACTCTTTCTCCCCTCAATTTACTTGATTTCCCTCACCTTCAACAATTTACATGATCAATGACTCCGTGAATATCAATGAAATTGCATGTGTTGAATCCATTTTAGGCACACAATTTCACAATTTTTTTAGTTTGAATAAACATTTAAATCATTTGAATAACAACTTGATCAAACATAGTCTTTTTTCTAAATTATACAAACATTCTACTCTCTCTGATGAGCCTTGGTTCCAAATTTCTATGTAATACCACTTTTTAGAAATTTCCTAACGCTTACCTAATTTCCAATTGATTTACCCTTGTTACCCATTCTTATGCCCAAATTGTGGTTCAACAGTCATCTACGGCATTGACCCGGGTATTCGACCTAGCCCACATAAGTGTGGCAATTTTAGTTGGCATGGATAAGGGACAGACCAGCCATCCCTTGGATAACAATCTGAGGAACCCTGAGTGGTTCCCTACTTTTAGTCGTCTAGAGCAATGACCACCCGAGGTCCATGCTCCTTGTGGTGTATCTTGGCCACCTTTCCCCTCCTTCATTCATGATTCATGTTTTATTCTTCTCCTCTCTTGAATCAAACATGTTTTTCCTCTATTGACCTTTCCTATTTGTGCCTTGGGCACCACCAAAAGCTTCTCACCTCCATTGCTAAATCATAGACTCTTTAAACCCTAACTCTATCCCCCGTTACCTATAAAATACATACCCTTGGCTTCTTTTCTTCATCTCAATCCTGAACATGACCCTCTAAATGTCCCTCTATCCCTCTCCTTTTCCCCTTTCTCTTCTAGTGACATGCCATTGTGGCTCTACCTAGTTGCACGTGGGTCTGTTGGCCAAGGGAGTCCAGCCCCCCGACCTATAGTCACTACTACAGAAATGGCTTATAAAGTCACTTTTCATGGTGTCGATTGTATAACTAAACTGACACCTAAACTCTACAGTGTCGGTTGATAACATAAACCGACATCCAATCTATGAAGGGCGACCAGACACGGGTACCGCTTTTATTAAGTGTCGGTTACTTAATAAAAAACCGACACCTAAAATTAACCACCAAATACAAAATTTCCAGCGAAAAAAATTACCTCCAAAATTTGACATATGGCGTCGGTTGATAAATAAAAAACCGACGACTAAATGTTATTCGCGAGACAGAAATTGGGCACATTTTGGTCGTCGGTTTTACTACAACTACCGACGCTTATGAGTTTTCCCGCGCTGTCCGCGGGGAATTTTTCACACCCTTTAAGTGTCGGTTTGAAGTAGAAACCGACGACTATGGTCATAAATCGAGAATGATTTTTTAATCGGCATATGAATATAGACGTCGGTTTTTTTGTAGCTTAAAACCAACGACTATAATCAAGTATACGTGTCGGTTGTTGTTCAGAACTGACATTGTTAGTGTTAGTTGTCGGTTGTTTTGAATAACTGACGCCTATGGTACAGTTAATAGCCCCGCAAACAGAACTTTTCCCCATTGTTCTCTGTTTCATTGCGACTCTAGCTGCTAGGTCTGGCGATTATGCTCCCCCTCATCACTGTCGTCGTTGCCCCGGCCGCTGTTGCTCCCCCGCGCCACAACCACTCGCCGCCGGCGCCCTCGCCGCCGCTCCTTCTACTCTCCTTTCCACCGCCGCTCCTCGCCGGCGCTTCTCCTCTCCTTACATCCGCCCCCACCGGTGGTTTCTGTGCTCTCCTTGCCTCCTTCATCGCCGCTCGTCTTCTCTCCTCGCCGCCGGCGCCGGCTGCCAGCTGCTGCTAGGTCTTGCTCCGGCCGCTGCTCTCCTCTGCCGTCAAGGTATGCCCGCCCTTCCTTCTTCCTTCTTCCTCTGCTCTGGCGGCTGCTTGGGCAGTGCCAAGGCACGCCCAAGCAGCTGCTGGACATTTTTTTATTTTTTTTTAAGTTATTTACTTATTTGTGTTTAGGGTTTAGGTACTGATTTGGTTAGAACATTCTATTGCAAAATTGAAATGATTATTGATGATAATCGACAATGTAGTTAGATTACTATACTGAAAGGTAGTTACTAATGTTATAGCCTAGAGTTCTCCTGATTTCTTGAGAATTCTGCATCATGCCATGTACACACAATCACAAATTGGGTTTTCTTAGGATCCATTTACAATGGTTTTGGTCCAACATTTTGGTAGATATTGAGTATATAGAGAATGGTTTCATTTGCACTGGTTACTAATGGTTTCATTGTTGAGTATATTGAGAATCCTAATCACCCTTCTTGCTTAATGATGAACTGTAATGCACACATGTGACATGCTTGGAATGTAAATGATGAACTTTTCCCTAAATTGCCAATCATGCTTTTAAAGACATCAATAATCACCCTAACTTGAAGAACTAGGATTGTAGGTATAAGAATGACAGCACATGTATTTGTTGGCCTAGAAACTTGTCCAAGATTTACTCATTAGGAGTAAATCTTAGATAGTCCCCGGTTTGGGATTGTTCTTGAACACCTAATCTCACTTAGGATGTAAGTGTATAATGTGTATTGGGTTTTCGAGAAAATTTCGATAGCATTTCCCCTTTTGTTCTCTAAGTACATATGTACTTGGAGAACAGCGGGGAAATGCTGCCAAAATTTTCTGGAAAACCCAATACACATTATACACTTACTAGTGATATTAGGTGTTCAAGAATGGGATAGGTGGTACACATTTATTATATATAAGAATGACAACACATGTATTTGTTGGCCTAGAAACTCGTCCAAGATTTACTCATTAGGAGTAAATCTTGGATAGTCCCCGGTTTGGGACTGTTCTTGAACACCTAATCTCACTTAGGATGTAAGTGTATAATGTGTATTGGGTTTTCGAGAAAATTTCGGTAGCATTTCCCCGTTTGTTTTCTAAGTATATGTACTTGGAGAACAGTGGGGAAATGCTGCCGAAATTTTCTGGAAAACCCAATACACATTATACACTTACTAGTGAGATTAGGTGTTCAAGAATGGGATAGGTGGTACACATTTATTATATATAAGAATGACAACACATGTATATTTGATTGTAATATATACTTGTTTTCTATTTGATCATATAATGGATAGATCATGGATGTCCATTCGCAATCGCTGCACCCCAGAGTTTATTTCTGGTCTTAACCAATTTATTAGATTTGCCGAGGAACATAGGAAACAACCTGGAGATAGGTTCTACTGTCCATGTAGGCATTGCGGTAACAACTTGAAAGTCAGCACTGGTGACGAAATCAAAAGTCATGTCATGTGCAACGGGATTATACAAGGCTATACAGAATGGCAGTGGCATGGAGAGATTTCAAACCTGAAACCAGTGGATGTCGATAGCAGTGCTTGTGTGGAAGAAGAAATTGCCTACAATGACGTAGATGTGAATGAACCAGTTCCAGTAGACATCGTCGATGCGATGATGGATAGTTGTGGGGTAGAGCACACCGATCCACCTCCCATGTTTAGAAACATTGTGCATGATGCTGAGATACCGTTATACACAGGTTGTAAGTTTACGAAGCTTAGCGCTGTGTTGAGATTGTATAAGCTGAAAGCTAACAATAGATGGAGCGACAAAAGCTTCACATCATTGTTGTCTTTGTTGAAAGAAATGCTTCCTGAAGGAAACGAGCTGCCAATCTCAACATACCAGGTAAAGAAATTGTTGTGCCCAATGGGAATGGATGCCAAGAAGATACACGCATGCCCGAATGATTGTGTATTATTTCAAAAGGACTATGTGGATTTGAAAGATTGTCCAAAATGTGGTGCGTCACGGTATAAATTGACGACTTCAGAGGAGTCCAAAACTGGTTCTCCTGCCAAGGTGATGTGGTATCTACCTATAATATCACGGTTTCAACACTTGTTTGCCAATCCGATAGATGCGAAGAATTTGAGGTGGCATGCAGATGTTAAGAAAAATAATGATGGGATCCTACGATATGCGTCTGATTCCCCACAGTGGAAGAAGATTGATCTATTGTACCCTGAATTTGGTGAAGAAGTTAGGAATCTAAGACTTGGGCTTTGTATAGATGGGATGAATCCGTACGGGACATTGAGCAGCCAACATAGCACTTGGCCAGTCATGCTTGTTATATACAATCTTCCTCCCTGGTTGTGTATGAAAAATAAGTACGTAATGCTGTCGTTGTTGATATCGGGCCCTAAACAACCTGGAAATGACATTGATGTTTATCTTGAACCTCTGATTGATGACTTAAAGAAACTCTGGGGTGAAGGTGTGATGACCTATGATGCTTCACGAAGAGAGACATTTCGTTTGCATGCTATGTTGTTTTGCACTATTAATGACGTTCCAGCATATGGGAATTTGTCTGGATATAGTGTCAAAGGAGCTAAAGCGTGTCCTATATGTGAAGAGAACACTGATTCAACAAGACTAAAACATGGCGGTAAGACTGTATATCTCGGTCATCGAAGGTTTCTTCCAAAATTCCATCCGTATCGTAGGAAGCGCAAAGCATTCAATGGATTGAATGAGGAACGGAGTGCACCTAAACCTCTACCAGGGGAGGTTGTTTATGAAAGAGTAAAAGACTTTGTCAATGAATTTGGTAAGAGATCACAATGTACTATGGCCACACGGAGTGACACATCTTTATTCAAGAAGAAGTCAATATTTTGGGATCTTCCTTATTGGAGTTCTTTGACAGTCAGGCATTGTATCGATGTCATGCACGTTGAGAAAAATGTTTGTGATAGTGTCATTGGTACTTTGTTGAATATACCAGGTAAGACTAAAGATGGGATAAAATCTAGACTAGACCTACGTGAAATGGGAATAAGGTCAGAATTAACAGCATTTTGTGAAATGGGAAATCGGATAACATACTTACCTCTCGCTTGTTACACATTGTCTAGAAAGGAGAAGCAAGCTTTTTGTGAATGTTTGGTAAATGTTAAGGTGCCACAGGAGATCTATATTGCCGAAGCATGTAAGGTTTGCAATCACCAGACTTTGTTTCTTTTTCAACACTCTGTGCAGCAAAGTTATTGACCCTGGTACTCTTGATAAATTGCAAAGAGAAGTGGTTGTTACCCTATGTCAGCTTGAGATGTATTTTCCTCCGTCGTTCTTTGATATCATGGTACATCTTGTTGTCCACTTGACTAGGGAAGTGAAAATGTTGGGACCAGTTTTCTTGCATTTGATGTATCCCTTTGAACGATACATGAGCATTTTTAAAAGTGATGTTCGAAACCGTTATCGGCCTGAAGGGAGTATTATCGAGGGTTATGTGGCGAGAGAGGTTATAGATTTTTGCAATGACTTTCTCAGTGGTAATGACACTCCTGATAATGACAAGAATATTGACGACCAATTTGGCAAAGGAATTTTGGGATCACGTGTGAAAGTAATCAGCCGTGAGCAGTTGGAACAAGGTCACTTGTATATTTTACACAACATGGATGAAGTGAACGTTTATATCGAGGAACATACCAATTTCATCAAGAGAAAATATCCTCGAGCCAATACAATGTGGCTTGCTAGAGAGCATAACATATGTGAATTATAATTGGGATGTTGATAGCGAATAATGACTAAAGAATGATATTTTGTAAATGAATTTCTGAATTATAATATATGTGTGAATGTTTCTACATGTCTGGATGTTTCTACATGTGTCTGAGTGAAAATGAATGAAACTGTTGGTTGCTATATGAATGTTTCTATATGTGTGAATGTGAAAATGAATGGAACTACAGATTGCTAGCTACATGAATGTTTCTAAATGTGCAAATCAAATGGAACTGCAGGTTGCATTGCTAAATGTGAATATTTTTGTTGTTAATTTTGCAGGTTTGTGGCCTGTTGTTGGCTGATATCAATAGATGTCGTAAAACTTGCAGTTCATAACTGAACTGTAGGTTTCTCATCCTGCGACCAGCCATACAGCAGGTCTGCAGACTGACAGAAAAAAAAACAAAAAATAGGCGTCGGTTATTTGTATAAAACTGACACACATAGTTACAGTGTCGGTTTTATATAAATAACCGACGCCTATTTCCTGTGGCGTGAAGGCATATGTCGTTGGTTTCTAATAGTAACCGACGTCTATTTCCTTAACACCACGGCTGTGCTGGCCAGCACGGCCGTGGCAGCGGACCAAACACCACGGCCGTGCTGGCCAGCACAACTGTTTTGGGAATGATATGACGTCAGTTTTTATCAATAACCGACGCTGATAGTGCCCAAGATGGTGCCCTTCTGTGGTGCGAAGGCATATGGCGTCGGTTTCTTATCTAATAACCGACACTGATAGTGCCCAAGATGGTGCCCTTTCTGTGGCACGAAGGTATATGGTGTCAGTTTCTTATCTAATAACCGACGCTGATAGTGCCCAAGATGGCGCCCTTTCTGTGGTGCGAAGGTATATGGCGTCGGTTTCTTATCTAATAACCGATGCCTATAGTGCCCTTCTGGCACGTTTTCAGTGGCGCACGAAGGGTTATGGCGTCGGTTTTTGAACCGACGCGTAACGGCTGGGCTTTTAGCGTCGCCCACATAGGTGTCGCTTAGAAACTGACACTAAAGGCCTTAAATAACCGACACTAAAGGTCGGTTATGTACTAGTGAGTGTTGGTCAATAGTAAAAGGGACAAAGATGATCTTGTGGCTGATCTTTTCCCTCCTATTTGTTTTTGAGGTAACTTCTCCCCTCTCTACCAAATAATCAAGAAAACTTCTATTATCTTCTAAAAATTATAACTTTTGTTTTTAATGCCCAAATAATATGGGAGGAGTGGTTCAGGTGGTTAGGCACAGTGTTCCCTCATGAAGGGACCCAGGTTCTAAACCCAACGGCCGCCTTTGAAATGGTACCCATCATGCAGGTTGGCCAATTGTGCACTTTAACCGGTTCCTGGGTGTACGGGGCGCTTGGGGCCCAAGAGTTTTACGTTGTCTGGGGGGTCACAAAAGTGGCGCTTCTACGGGGGCAGTTCTCTCGATAATAAAAAAAAATAGTCCATTTTGACCAGAAAATTATGAGGATTATAATAAACATGGTTTCAAAGGATGATTGATTCCCATATTATATTGAATGTATGCAATTTTTTCTAATGTCTTTACCGAAATGATTCTGACTATGAAATCCTAATATTGACTCTAGTTATTACTATTGTGACTTAAGATCATGATAAGATGACTTCTACTAAGTCTTGAGTCTAGACACCAATTTTAATGTCTAGTTCAACTATTAAACCATAAAGTTGATGATTATATTTAGAAAATTACATGAAACTCAATTGTGGCTTCTAACACTAATTTTGAGGTGATTGATGCAAATGGTTATCACATCTTATGGTTTCCCCTCTCTAAACATGGAAACCATATTGAAAATTTTGGGGACTCTATTATCATTAATTTTAGATCATACAACAGAATCCATCATGAATATTGAATCTTGGACTCCTACTACTAATGATAAGCTAAACCTCTTGATGATGATTTATGATTTTGTATATATGACTTAAGTTGGAAATCATTTTTTAAAGTGATGATGAAAAATATATGGATAATAATAGTTTGTTGTTTTGGATCAAGGATAAGTAAACCACCTAAATCCAATATAAGGATCTAAAACCCCTAATCGGTTGGTCCATGTGACCTATATTGCTGAAAACTGTTGTTTGACCCTTAGTTTATTGAATCAGGGTCTATCAACCTCGTGGCTCCAAATTCATGCTAAGATATCTACTCTTGACTAAAATGTACATTTTCCTCTTATTTGAATGACTATAGTATTTCCTATATTATTTGATATGTATTCCTTGTGTGAACTTTTGATATTATATTTGGTTTATATACTCCTTTTACTATTTATTAGTGTTGTTGTTTACATATGTATATGCTCATGGAACTTGAAACATAAGAAAATAAATAGCGTCTGATGCGATGATTTTGAGTCGCATTTATAGACTTGTTTTACTCGCGTTTTATGTGTTTATTGGTCATTTTGGTGGTTAATATTGCATAATTCACTTACTTTAGTCTATGATCCTTCTCAGTATCAATTCTCTCTTATTTTATTATTTTGAGCATAAATGATTTCAATGATAGGTTTTATCTCGGCTTATGTGGTTTTGTTTTGCAATTTTAGGAAAAATGCATATCTACAGCTGTCGATACCATCGACGGCTGTCGATACCATCGACGGCTGTCGATACCATCGACACAACCACAGGTTGCTAGCCGTAAGGAGCAGCACAGAGTCCATACCATCGACTTTGGAGTCGATGGTAGTGACATTTCATCAGGTTGCTGGCGACCAGTCCGTCGATACTATCGACCCAAATGTCGATACTATCGACACGTGGAGTTTCAGTGACGGAAAAGGGATAAAACCGATGCTAAAGGAAGTCGATACCATCAACGCGCGTCGATGGTATCAAGTCAGCATTAGGCGCAATGAAGAAAAGAAAAGAAGACTTGCCGATATCGCACAGAGTCGATACCATCGACCCGCGTCGATGGTATCGACACCGTCAGATGCAAGTTTGTTTCAGATCGATCTAAATCCGACGGCTGTGATATTTTTGCAACCTAACTCAGTGATTATACCTAATGACGACGACCAAGAGCCAGGTATCACGTCATTAGCTGCTGCACGCGTCCTGAGAAGGTTTGGAAAGAAGAATGGAGCCCGGAAGCACGCCCCAGCCGTTTCGGAAGCCGAAGAAGATGTTTCCACTTCCGAAAGGTTGTAGATCGCATATTCTACGTCAAGGAATGCTTGGATCTTCTCCATTCAGGGGTTTCATTACTTATTCACATTTTTCTCCATGTTTCTCCTTTTCTCAACCATGTTTTTCTCTGAGATGAACATGTAGGGCTAATTCCCTTTATCTTTAGGACCGGGAGTAGCCCGGGGAAGCATTATATGACATGTTTATCATAGTAATTCATAATTTACCTCTTAAATCCGTGGTATGATTTCATTTTATCAATTATATTGTTATGCTTGATCAACATAATGATAATGTAATGCCTTTAATTGCTTTGAAAGAAGAATTAACGGCTGAAAAGAGACAAAATTCACATTAATTGACAAATCCCTTGAACAAGGTGATGTAAGGTTAATGGTGGAAACCCAGAGGTCATTTCTAATGCACCTAGTTTAGGGTATAGGTTACTACGACGGTGGAACCGACCTAGACATAGGTAGTGAATTGTACCACGACAGTGGGAAATTCTGACTACATGCCACTACCCGGATTGAGAGATGAACCTGAGTAACTATATGGAAAATTCATACAATGGAAACCCGCGGTGAAACCACAATCCTAAAAATCTCCACTTGAATTGATTAAACTAAACCTTTAATCGATTACCTTGTTCTATTTTATTTCCTTTTATTTTTAAAACAACTCTCAGAACCTTTTAATTGACCTAGCTGATTGTGAGTAGTTAGTAGTAGTCTACCGATAATTCAGTGTTCCTGAGTTCGACTCGGGCCTCACAAGGGCCTATACTACATTGACGCATGCACTTGCGTTCGACGCACGGTAAAATCATGTCAAGTTTTTGGCGCCGTTGTCGGGGACACACCAATTGTTGGCACTACGAGTGCTGCAAGCGGCCATTCTAGGCCACATTTTTATTTTATTATTTTATTCTCATTTTTTATAAAGTCATAGTTTATCATTCATATTTAGTAATCGTTTATCAAAGGTACTGAATTGAGATTTTTCTCTTATAGGTACTGGTGCATGGTGAAGACGTGTAGCACCGACTACACACAACAATCACCAGATGTTCCACTATCGGGGCCAGACGACGAGCAGAACTTTATTCAAGACCAACCAGACGAAATAGATTCCGATTCAGAACCAGAAGCCATGGCAGAAGAGCAGACGATATGGGAGAAGATAAATGCTTCTTCCTCATCTGCTTCAGAAGGGCCAATAAAGAAGCATGCGGTCAACATTCCGACTTATAAGATTGATCCTGCATTAATCAACTTGGTCAAGTCAAATGCATTTCACGGGCTTAAAAAAGAAGACCCGGTGACTCACATTAGCCAGTTCGTGGAGAACTGTGACATGATCAAGATAGATAGGTTTCCATAGGAGACATTGTACTTGAAGCTGTTCCCCAGCTCTCTGGCGGGAAATGCATGAGAATGGCTACATAATCATGATGATGAGTATGTGGAATCATGGAATCACATGGTTGAGGTATTTTTCGAGAGGTTCTTTCTGCCCGAGAAGACCAACGATCTTGTACAAAAGATCCACAACTTCAGCCAGAAAGCCGACGAGACGTATTCTGAAACATGGGAACGTTTCCAAATAATGCTGAGGAGGTGCCCACACCATGGTTTGGACAAGGAAAAACAAGTCAAGATTTTCTATTTTTCTCTTTCTGATCATGATAGAAGTAATCTGGATTCAACAGGTTTAGGGTTTTTCTTGAACAACACTGGCACAAGGTGTTGGGAGATTCTGAAAAACATGGCAAAGAAGCAACCTTGGGGCGACAGGGATGCACTAGAACAAGTAAAAGTTACAGGCGAGTCCAAGGCCATCAAGGAGATGAATGATAAATTAGACCTTCTAACCAAGAAATTGCTTGCCAAAGAGGATACAGAATCTGAGGAGGAAGCCCATGTCAAATTTATGCAACAACAGGGCTATAGAAATAATGATTATGCTTGGAGGAAGGATAGAAAATTCTCATGGAAAGATCCAAACAACTTCTTACAAGATCCAGACGCAAAGCCACAGTCAACGACAGAAGATAAAAGCACTGCGCTTCTTAGTCAAGTGGTGCAACAAAATCAGGAGATGATGAGCATGTTTAGTAAGCAACTGCAGTCTCAGGGTGAGATCTTGACTAAATTTGGGCAAACATTGCAAAGCCATGGAGTACAGATGAGGGAACTAGAGACGACTGTGACCCAGATTTCCAATGAAGTGGTAGCCCTGAAGCATGCCAACCAACAAAGACAGGCTGGGAATGCAGATGTTGTTCAAGTACATCATCAAGTAAAGTACATATTTGTGATTCTTGAGGCAGAGCCCCCAGTGGTAGAGGTCCAGGACAAAAGTAAAATGATTTTTGATACGGAGGCTACACCAAAAATATCGTATCCTCGCAGTCATTATGGACTACCAGGCAGATATTGTCCATTCAGAAAAAAACGTCAAGAGCACATCGCGCCCACACCTAGGCAAGAAGAGCAGGTGAAGGTCATGCGTCATGGTATAGCTAAAGTCACTAAGAGAGAAGAGACGTCACACGTAACAACTGTTGAAAACAATGTGCCAAAGTCTACGCTAGAGGGTGACATTGAAGCAATCTTAGGGGAGTTTTCCCTAAAAAGCCCATATGTGCCACCTCATAAGCGTCTAAATGAGGCAGTTGTGTCTTTTTCGTATGGTGCGATGCCGAAGAAAGTACATAGACATTATAGGAAGTTCTTGGAGATGTTCAGGAAACTCCATATAAATATCCTGTTAGTGGAAATGATAGAGCAGATTCCAGCATACGAGAGGTTTATCAAGGAAATCATCACCAAGAAGAGGCGGATCAAAGACACAGATGTTTGCCGAGTGAATGAGATGGTGAGCTCAATTATCCATGGGATTTTACCACAGAAGAGGAAAGACCCAGGAGGCTTCTACATTCCATGTTCTATAGGCGGTCAATATTTTCCACAAGCACAGTGTGATTCAGGTGCTAGCATTAATCTTATGCCACTGTCCACATTTCAAAAGCTTGGGTTGAAGAAATTAAAGAAATCTGCTGCGACTATTGAGTTGGCGGATGGGTCCATTGTGAAGCCATACATAGTGTGTGAAGATGTACTGGTCAAAATAGACAAGTTTATCTTTCTGATGGATTTCATTGTTATGGATATGCCACAACTCAAAGGTTGCGAAATGCTCTTAGGAAGTTCGTTTCAAGCGACGGTCGATGTTGTAACTTCCATTGGGAGAAGTACTTTGACATTGGGGATTGTCCATGATTGAGTTGAGTTCAAACTGACCAGTGATCCCCAAGGTACACTCTTCGAAGCTCCAAGATGAGAAGCTTGATCTCGTCTAGCCTAAGACATTAAATAAGGGTGCTTTTTGGGAGGCAACCCAACCATTAGTAGTTTCGTTTAGTTTCTTTCACATTTGTAAGTTAGTTGATTCAATTTTGTTTTTAGTTTAAACAAGGTACCTTGATCATTTGTTCAATGTGCAGGACTGAGGCAGGGTCGATACCATCGACCCTTGTGTCGATGGTATCGAGATGGGCACAGTTAGGTGGCTGCAAAAATTTCTCTGAGTTGATACTATCGACAACCTCATCGATGGTATCGACACACCATCAGGTTGATCGCAAAAATGAGGTCGATAGTATCGACATAGGTGTCGATACTCGCGAGATCTCTGGAGATATTTAGACAAATTTGTCTCAGTGAAGTCGATACCATCGACGGGCCTATCGATGGTATCGACCCGGTTACATACATGAAGCGGCAACTGGGCCTCGCGAGGGTGTTTTCCCTAAGCAGAAGTCGATACTATTGACTTGCGTCGATAGTATCGACGTGACTCATCACCGATCCGCAAGAGGAAATCAACGACGACCGCTACATTAAGAGATTCGATCCATGGGATGGGTCGATACCATTAACCCACGTCGATGGTATCGACGTGTCATCGATCCGAGCCCCCACATCAGGATATCGACAACTGTCGATACTAGCGGAAGACCGGATTGCGCCACAGGAGTCGATACCATCGACTTGCGTCGATGGTATCGACGGGTGCACAGCAGCGACGACCGTGTTTATAAAAGGGAGATGTTGTTGTCAACTTGATTCACACCTTCAAGGAATACTTCATCCACTTGCGTCGTGCTTCTTGTTGTGCAATCAGAGCCCGACTAATCACACCATTGGCCTTGAAAAGGAGTACAAGGAAAGCTCCTATCCATTTTGGAGGGCTAATCACACCATTGGTCATCTATCTTGGGTTGGATATTTCCCAGGTCACTCCCCTCTCTAATAGGAGCAAGGTAAACCTCCAGCATCTGCACCGCTCCAACCTCATACTGCTTCGTGATGGCTTGGCATATGCACATTGCCACGTTAATCACGCTTATCAGGAATGTGCGCTTCCCGACCCCGTCTTCCACATTGAGGGTTCTCAGCATTTCTGATGGCCCATCATAGCCATTGATGACTCGGATGAAGACGGCGACAATGACGGCGACGAGCATGAAGAGGAAGAGGAGGCTTTCACTCCTCTTCGGGCATGAGTAGCACCTCGAAAGCATCCCCACATGCATCCGAGTGTATCTTCATCTTCACATCCTCCACCACCTAAGCCCTCTCATCAAGGAGAGGATGCCTACTCCATGCAGGGGATGTATACAATGTTGCAGGAGATTCATCAGATGCAGCAGAAACATACAACTTCATACGTCGGTATTCAGGATACAACGAACTGGCTGTTAGATAATCAAAGGGCCATTTTTGAAAATGAGCGCCTCCTCCTCGACAACCAACAACACATCCACGACAGGTTTCATAGGATGGAGATGCAGCAGCAGCCCTTCTACGATCATTACTGGAGCCAGAATTACTTTGGGGGGTATCCACAACCTCCACCAATGCCCCAGTATGATCCGAGCTTTCAGGGGCAATACCCATCTTGGGACCCCACGGCTCCGCAGTACCCGCCTCCTCCGGAAGAATGATCGGTATCACTGTTCCACCTTTTAATGTTGTTTTTGACTATGAGGCCATAGTCGAATTCAAGATTGGGGGGGGGGGGTTGGAACAACTCTATCCTTTAGTTTTCTCAGTTTTTGTTTTTATTGTTTTATCTTTTGTCATTTATTTCTTGTAGTTCTTAGTTGTTTGTAGGATCCACACTCTATCTAGTGTAATTGTGGATGTCTTAAGTCATGTGTCATCTCGTTGCTTGTACTTGGGAATTAGGGGCAAATTTGAAAATTTTTAGTGTTTTTGCAAGCTTGTGTTGTTAAACTTTGAGAACATAACTTAAGGAAATAATTGGGTTTGTCAACTCTAAAATAGAAAATCACAACTATACATTCCCATGATTCATGAAAAGTGGACGGAATTGGTTGTTTGAACCTAAACTGACCAAATGATAATGAGACTTTAATTTGAAATAAGAGAGAAAAACCTCTTAATTACTACACAGGTCAGTAAGGAGGGACACATAATTATTTCAAAGGTTCAGTCAATTAGTCTTGTGATCTATCCACCCCATTGCTTTCATAATCCACCTTAAGAACTGGAAGTGCATTATGGTTTTAATCTCTTTGATTGCATTCCATGTAGATAGGTCTTGCATTACAGCTATTTTCTCATATTTTTGCATGAAAAGAAAAACAAACAGATAGCTATACATGCACATTATCCTTAGGTGTGTGTCATTTAGTTGCACAATTATCATTTTGTAGCTGCATTCACATTTTTGTGCATATAGTACATCATGCATCTTATGTCTTCTGAAACATAAAAGGTGATGAACTTGTTCCATACCTTATGAATGTTTCAAATGTATAAGTTATGCAGCATTAAGTGAGCCCAAAAAACAATTCTTTGTCAGCTACAAAAATAAGGACTTAAAAAAAAAGAGAAGTTTTGAAAAAAAAAGAGAGAAAAAGAAAAAAAAAGAGAATTGAGAAGTAAGTAGTAATGAGAGGGAGAAAGGAACATGTTCTCACTACATACTAAGAAGAATAAGTACATGATGTAGTTCTCTTAGATATTCCATCTCACCTTGAGATGGAATGAAAGTGCATGCATCATTCCACCCAAATGTAGGAATTAGGGCATTTACACTTGCATATGCATCATTTAGGTCATTTTTGTTTTGTGCATGTTAAAATCATATAATGCTTCCATTTCTTCCATGAGCCACCCATTCCATCCACCCGTTGCTCCAATTGGTAGGCCACCGTGATTTTCTCCTCACTCATTAATACCAGGAGAACTGCATCCATGTAGATGGTAGTTAGGGCGAGCAATGTAGAATAGAAGATCACAAGATGCACTGAGTCTGGATCGGAGAATTTTATTTTGTTAACAGCCTTATGTGATAGTGTTCATTATTTTGAGGTAGATATCTTGTATGGATGATTACTGTCGCCTTTAGGGTAATTATCATTCCGTGGTTAGTGAGGGCCGGTATGTGAATGTCCGGCGGGGATCATGCAGTGATGTTTGTTGTGACAATCTGTTCTTTAGTTGACTCTCGCAATTCTATTCGAAAGTTTTTTTGCTCGAGGACGAGCAATGTTCAAGCTTAGGGGAGTTTGATGCGATGATTTTGAGTCGCATTTATAGACTTGTTTTACCCGCGTTTTATGCATTTATTGGTCCTTTTGGTGGTTAATATTGCATAATTCACTTACTTTAGTCTATGATCCTTCTCAGTATCAATTCTCTCTTATTTTATTGTTTTGAGCATAAATGATTACAATGATAGGTTTTATCTCGGCTTATGTGGTTTTGTTTTGCAATTTAAGGAAAAACACATATCTGCAGCTGTCGATACCATCGACACAACCACAGGTTGCTAGCCATAAGGAGCAGCACAGAGTCGATACCATCGACTTTGGAGTTGATGGTAATGACATTTCATCAGGTTGCTGGCGACCAGTCCGTCGAGACTATCGACCCAAATGTCGATACTATCGACACGTGGAGTTTTAGTGACATAAAAGGGATAAAACCGATGCTAAAAGAAGTCGATACCATCGACGAGTGTCGATGGTATCGAGTCAGCATCAGGCGCAATGAAGAAAAGAAAAGAAGACTTGCCGATATCGCACAGAGTCGATACCATCGACCTGCGTCGATGGTATCGACACCGTCAGATGCAAGTTTGTTTTAGATCGATCTAAATCCGACGACTGTGATATTTTTGCAACCTAACTCGGTGATTATACCTAATGACGGCGGCCAAGAGCCAGGTATCACGTCATTAGCCATTGCACGCATCCCGAGAAGGTGTGGAAAGAAGAACAGAGCCCAGAAGCACGCCCCAGCCGTTCCGGAAGCCGAAGAAGATGTTTCCACCGCCGAAAGGCTAGAGATCACGTATTCTACGCCAAGGAACACTTGGATCTTCTCCATTCATGGGTTTCATTACCTATTCATATTTTTCTCCATGTTTCCCCTTTTCTCAACCATGTTTTGCTCTGAGATGAACATGCGGGGCTAATCCCCTTTATCTTTAGGACCGGGAGTAGCCCGGGGAAGCATTGTATGACATTTTTATCATAGTAATTCATAATTTACCTCTTAAATCCATGGTATGATTTCATTTTCTCAATTATATTGTTATTCTTGATCACCATAATGATAATCTAATGCCTTTAATTGCTTTGAAAGAAGAATTAACGGTTGAAAAGAGACGAAATGCACATTAATTGACAAATCCCTTGAACAAGGTGATGTAAGGTTAATGGTGGAAACCCAGAGGTCGTTTCTAATGCACCTAGTTTAGGGTATAGGTTACTACGACGGTGGAACCGACCTAGACATAGGTAGTGAATTGTACCATGACAGTGGGAAATTCTGACTACAGGACACTACCCGGATTGAGAGATGAACCTGAGTAACTATATGGAAAATTCATACAATGGAAACCCGCGGTGAAACCGCAATCCTAAAGATCTCCACTTGAATTGATTAAAATAAACCTTTAATCGATTACCTTGTTCTATTTTATTTCCTTTTATTTTTAAAACAACTCTCAGAACCTTTTAATTGGCCTAGCTGATTGTGAGTAGTTAGTAGTAGTCTACCAATAATTCAGTGTCCCTGAGTTCGACTCGGGCCTCACAAGGGCCTCTACTACATTGACGCGTGCACTTTGCGTTCGACGCACGGTAAAATCGTGTCATCGTCCATCAATGATAGGTATTGTTATTGCTTTGGAAGTGGGTAGTATCATACCTTTTGTAGAAGTGGCTAGTTTTTCACTTCTTGAAGAGGTACCTAGGATCACTCTTCATATAGAAGTAGCCATTTACTTTTGACAATTTAGATGACAGTTCATTAGGAACTAACTAAAACTTATCTTGATACTTGCTGACTAAAATGGAAGAACATGTGATAAAATACAAAGGTTTTCAATGATTGTATTTTTGTATAAAATGTTTATTTCTTTTTGTAATTCCTATCAAGAACACATGTCGTTCTTATTATGAACTACGTTATTTTCACCAACAACATTCCATTGCATATGTCAGGACTATCTATCTGGATCTTAAGATTTTAGGTATAATAGGTGGACTACTAAGATCATGGTTCCACATTTGATTGAATTACTCTAATAAAATGAACAAGCTTTTCCACATCTTTTAGAAGGAATATTGCTAAATGTAAAAAGGGATGATTGTAAGTTAAATGTTCTCTTGTATCTTTTTCCAATCTGCATTTAGATCATATTGTAAAATATAAAAAATCATTCATTTAACAATTCAAAAATTTATTTAATTGTGTGTGATTTTTGGATTGCTTAGAAACAAGAACCTAAATCACTTCAATGTTATCTATTAGGGAGTGGGATTGGGATTTGGGTAATAACGGATCCGTGACTGATGGTATCAGAGCAAGAGACACAACCTCTACATGATAATTATTTAAATTTTCAAATCTTGAATGAACCTAGGGCACCCTAAAGTCCATAATTGTGAAAATGTGGTATCTAGAATTTAGCAAAAGTGCCCTATATATTAATACATCCTATACATCTCACAGAGTGGTTAAGGTTCCCCATTCTATTTGTATGGATCCAGAACTAAGCCTAAAGGATTTCTTTTAAAACCTATAGAGTCATGTATCATGTCATGTTTTATTGAAGGAATACCCTCAACCACACATTATATTGAAGTAGGGTGACTCCTCATCTTTTTCTCCTGCTAGGTATCTTGACTTGATATCTAATTTACTGATTTTGGGTAGCATGCAAACAACAAAAGTGCAAAACATACTTATTAGAATATAGATTAATGTAATACTATGATCATACATACTCTTGATTCAACCTATGTGACAAAAGGACCCATCCTACAAAGTTTCTTGTAGATGCATCCAAAAACCAACAATCACATAGCAGGAGCTTCTGGAAGTAAGATGGTTGAGAAGGAGAAGGTTGACAAGAAGTAAGAGGCAGAACATAATAAGGAAGTTGAGAAAAGGTATAAAGAAAAAAACAAAAAGAAACTAAAGTAGAAAAGGAATATGAGAAGGAAAACAAATCTAAGAAAGAGAAAGAAGCTAAGAAAGATGAGGATTTTGAAAAAGGAAAGGGAATGGATAAAGGAAAAGGACCTAAAAGAGGTAGGAGACCTCTAGAGGATTATGATGGACCAAGAAAGCCCTTAAAAATGATGTTTGAGAGGCACATTATTGATGCAGTCCAAACCATGCGTCCAAAATAGATGTAGATTCAGAAGGATTGGTCTTTACATTAATAACCCAAGCCCTCAAAGATGCCCACAACTGAATACTGGGTGGAAGTAATTATACAGGGTCAAACATAAGGATGTGGGGACATTCAGATGCCTAAGATTCCATTCTTTGTCAGTTATGCAAAACTAGGAGTTGATATATGCAAGGAATCAGAACGAGTCTAGAAAAATGAAACCAAGCAAAACAAAGCAAAACAAAGAAATAAGAATCCATAAAATCCTACTAATTAGAAGAATGGAGTTCATGGCTATGTAATCACATGTTGGGCAGTCTATGCACCCATTCTTGGGCATAGACATCCCTCAAACCTCCTAGAAAGCAACTAGCATCCAAACATGGCATGAATCGTGGTAGCTGCTCCATTGAGGGTCATCCCACTCTCTTTCACAAATTGTGACTAAAACCCCATCAATGATCTGAAACCTCTCTCAAGGGCATTATACCAACACCCCTAAATATTTTAGATACCCTCTCGGGTCCAAAATATCCAAAAATGTTAGGAACAATAGATAATCTGCAGGAACACATGCGGTGAATGCAATGCAAATTCAGATGAATGTGGTTGAGTTCACAACCCTGGGTCAAATATCTCAATTTTATGTTCCAAATAAATCCTCCTTTGGATGTCCTCCTTTTATATTTTGATCCAAATTACCTCCTCTAACGTTTCCATAGAAAATCTCTCAATCTTGGTAGAAATGGAGGTTTAGTGGGAAAGAGATCAACCAAACCAAAAATTGTAACCAGAAAGAGAAGATAGAATAGAAAACATGCTAAATTTGAAAGAAAACTACTTGCTTAAGGTAGAATTATATAAATCATGTCCAAAATGGTCTACATATCTTAGAAGGAGCTCAACTAGCAATGGACAAGCATAGTTGGCACTGAACAAAGATATAAATATATCATTTGAACATAAATGAAGGAAAACAATAGAAGAAAGAGGAACAAGAAGAGATTTAGTGTAACATCCCTGACCTGGGTTATGCTTTAACCCTAGGGGTTTTGCTTAAGAAAGATAATTATATTCTTAATATTATCTTTTGAAAAGTAATTAAGGATCAAGAGGAACTTATGTTTCATTTTAGTCCATTTTGAATAAGGTTGAAAATAATGTTTTGCTTATTATGGACTAAAGTGCAATTTACCCAAGTTGAGGGGTTAATTTACAAATGTTACATGATAATATGTTCCTCATGTGTTGAAGCATCATGGGAATGAATATGATGCAGAGGTATGGCTAGTGAAAGCCTGAGTACCAAGAAAGAGCTGATAAAGCAATGTTTGTGCATTAAAACCTAGTTTTGGTGTAATGTGCAATTTACCCAAAACCCAGGATTGAATATGCAATTTACCACTTCAATAAGGTCCCTAATATTTATTGGCATCATATAGAGTAAATAAAATGAGAAGGGGGTCTCAGTTGTACCTCTTTGGAGGAGAGAGAATCTTGATATTAAAATAATCAAGATTTAAGCATAA
The DNA here is from genome assembly GCA_963693085.1 of Alisma plantago-aquatica. Lineage (NCBI taxonomy): Eukaryota > Viridiplantae > Streptophyta > Magnoliopsida > Alismatales > Alismataceae > Alisma > Alisma plantago-aquatica. Next base: position 940,078,067 of record OY856413.1, on the reverse strand, counting down.
ATGGAACTTTACTTCAAATTAATGCAAAAATAAATATAATAATTGAAGGGCCTTCAACCAAAAACGAGATGGTTGGATTTTAACAAGTGTTAAAGCCCTTGTGCCTTTGCTAGGCCACGAAATATCTAATTTGAGTGGAGAGTCCACTCACATTAAGTTAATGGAAAGTAATATCCACTAAAAATGGGATATTAGTATAATATGATTAAGGTGCTTAATTTCTTTTCCCTTAATTCATGGATAATGGAAGGAAGTTTGGTGGTAAGGAATATAGATTTGCATGCACGGAATTGAGGAGGAAGAGGTGGCACAAATTTTGGAATTAAAAGATTTTTATAAGACATTTTCTCTCTCATTGATTTTCTTATAAAAACACCCTTTACCACTCAAACCAAAGGCTTTTTCGAATCCACTTCTTCTCTTTGCTTGCAAAAATGATCAAGGGAGATAGGAACAGAAGGAGGACGAACCCCAACCTGTTGGTAAGCTTCTTGACCTTCGTTCACTTTGATTTCATGGTGGAAATCACAAATCAATGCATGATTTCTTCATATCTCGATCCCATCTTCACTTCTAACCATTCCTTTTCACTCAAAAGCTTGAGGAACGAACCTTGTGGTTAGAGAAAGCTTCTTTCACCATTTTTGACGTGAAGCTCCAAGCTTTGAAGCTCAATTGAAGGTGGGTTATATAACTTGAACCCCTATTCATTGTTATTGAATTCAATTCTTCAATTCATTATGTTCAATTGCTCTTCTTGCAATTCCTTTGATTAGTTGATGCAATTACCAGGATAATGGCAGTAGTTTTTGATGGACTAAGGATTGATGATGATGAAATAATCCTAGGTTTACTTTCCAACAAGTTTCATTTGCAAACGGTTTTAAGACCTTGGTCCAAACGGTTTCACCAAACCGTTTGGAGGTTTGGATCCCAAACCGTTTAGAAGGGTTGATCGTTTGGATGGGTTGACCATTTGAGGTCAGGACCATAGTACATGTTGGATACTGATCTAATGGATCCAATTGATTAATTCAACATATGGACAATCCTCCAATTAGAAACCCTAATCGGCTAAGTGCTGAAATTGCAATTGTTTGATTTACAATTTTGGGTTGATTAGCCCAAACGGTCTCAAGACCGTTTGGAGGTCACCCCAAACGGTCTCAAGACCATTTAAAGGTCAACCAAGACCGTTTGGAGGTCTAGGGTTGGGTACGGTTGAGTATTTGAAGACCCAAAGATATCAAATTGAAATGTAATCAATAAATAAATTGGTGATCAATTCAATGATGCAAACCTTAATTGTTTTTCACATATTTTAATAATGGATGGGACAAACGGTCTCAAGACCGTTTAGAGGTCAACCAAGACCGTTTGGAGGTCATCCAAACGACCTCAAGACCATTTGAGGTCAAGTCATATCATAAATTGATGATGATTCACTGATTTCAATTGAATTGATTCCACAATGTTAAGCATTGATAGTTGCTCGATTTCAAAACCCTAATTGAAGGTTTCTGGATTATAAACCCTAGTTTAATTGGGTTCAAAACCATAATTGATGGTCTATTTGAGGGGTAATTCCATAGTTCAAATGATGAATGAATCAAGGATGTAGTTGATAGTCGGTTCATGGATTGGAACCTTGATTTGGTTAAGTGTTGAAAGACCTTTTTGGTCCATTTGGTTTTGAGAGGGTTTGGACCAAACAGTCTCAAGACCGTTTGGGTCCAAACGGTCCCAAACCGTTTGGAGACCAAAGCTCATTTGGTTTCAACACATTTGTGCTTAAACGGTTTCAAGGGCAACTTGCCCAAATGGTTTCAAACCGTTTGAACTCTGAGAGACCAAGACCGTTTAGGGTCTAAGTAATCAAAACCATTTGAGGTTCAACATGGTTAATCCTTTTGAATATCTAAGGTAATTGAAGACTCAATTGGTTAATCCACTTGGACACCTATTGTAATTGAAGATTCAATTGGTCAATTCATTTGGATACCTTATGTAAATGGGTCCAATGTGATCAAATGTTTTGGAGAATTAATATGATGATTGATCCATTGATCCAATAATGATTATTAATATTAGGAACAAAGGTTTAAACCCTAAAGTACCTAAATGATCAGTACCTTTAGATCACTTAACCTTAAAATGTTATTAAAGTAATGTCTTAATACACTATGTCAACCATAGTTGTATGTACTTGATTGAAGGGTTGATGTGACCTAATCAAGTTGAGAAGATGATAGAAAGGAATTCATATATGAGTATTAATCATGAAGTGATTAGCATATGATCCTTAGTGAAGAGATCATGAAAACCCTAATTGAGAAATTTAGATGAACCTTAACCCTACTTCAGGGAAATTCTGAGTGAAACCCTAATCTAGGGTAATAGTGAAACCCTAATTGAGGGTGATAACTTGAGTAATCCTAATTTAAGGTTATGGAATGTAAAACCCTAAATTACATGAATAGTAAATCCTAATTATGGGTAATTGAATATGAAACCCTAATTGGGATGAATAGTAATCCCTAATTGTGGGTTATTGAATATAAAACCTAATTTAAGGTGATGTGATGTGAAACCCTAATGTATTGATGTAATGTAGAACTCAAATCCAAGGTAATGCTATGTAGTGCTATATGAGACCCTAATCTTGGGCAATATGGTTATAAACCATAACCCTGATTTGGGTAATGGGATGAGTATCCCCAAATGACTTGAAATGGGAAACCATAACCCTAGTAAGGGAATAGTGGTGTTACCCTTGAATAGTGATGCTATATTCATTTTGCATGGTCCTGATATGAAAAGTGATGTAACTGTTATCATTTGTACTAACCATGCATGTATTATGAGATGAAGAACATAGCCAGGTATGAGATATGATGCTTTATTTATTGAAATTGTTTATTGGGCCTTGTGTGCCATAATATGCCTTGTTACCTAGTAATAGGTAATAAGAGAGTTAAAGGGCCTCAAGTGCCATAAGGAATACTTGTGTTGCAAGTGTCATGCTTACCTTCATCAGATGACCTAAAGGTGATGATTACCTGAAAAAGTGGTAACAGTGGTCAGTGATGAGCTAAGGGTTTGAATACCCAGAACCATATGATTATGGTATTGAGATTGTGAAGGGATGATAATTCCCAGTGTTAAAATAAGGGACTGAGATCCCAATGTCTTATAAAGACTAAGAAGTAACTAATGAATACAGTACATGTTTCCTTTGTAGCATTTGTCCTAATAAGTTATGTTTGAAAACTTGATTGATGCTAAAAGAATATGATAATGTACTTAATTAATCAATTGAAAGTTATTCATGTAGTGCTCTGGCCATAGATCCATCATCGTCAGTAGTTGGTGATGGTGAAACAGGTTATCCTACGGGATCTCTTGGAGTTTGCATATTTTTGAATATGTGGGGGTCGATGGGTGAAAATATATGTACGTCCAAATGGGGGAATTGATGGAAGGTAAACATTAAACCTCTCAATCCTTCATTAAATGTTCCAGGATGGATGTATCACAAATATCCCGATGTTGTTAATGTCGGATCGATGGAGGTAAACATGAAACCTCTCGATTGCGAAGAGAGTGCAGTCGCCGCTGTAGCTCTACAGTGAAGATGCCACTATACCCTGGAAAGCTATATAGAAGAGACACAAGATGTCCTGCATGTGATCTCGCACTGACTGAGATGGGGGAAGTCATGGAAGCCGGTTCTTCCATTGACTTTGTATGGTACCGATTTTGACTTTGCAATGGTCGGTTGGAGTATGAGCGGTATACCTCATCTCCTTAGAGCTTAAATATGTTTGTAAAACATAATCAGCCGTGTAGAGTAATTACATAAGATTGAAATACGAGAACCACTAGTTGATGTTCACTTGCTTTGCATGTCCTTGATACATAAATGTTACTTATGTTCTTTAATTCCGTATTGAATAAGAGACATGCTGCCTTGTCAAGTTATAGCTGAAATACTTGAATAGAAATGTTGCTCTAATCTGCATAGATATTGATTTATCTGCTATTAAATTGTATGATTCCATTGTTCAGATTATTTCTATTAAACTACAATAATAATGTTACGACAAAGAGTTATATCTCTCGCTGGGGCAATTTTATAATTGTCTCACCCCCGTGGGATCCAATGTTTTTAGGTAGACGCAGACAAAGAGGCAGAAACCTTGTAGTGGGGGAAGTGAAGCAGCAAGAACAACAGGGACAACAGTGATATCCCAGGTGGGGATACTGGCTGCCAGGCTTGATATATATATATATATATATATATATATATATATATATATATATATATATATATATATATATATATATATATATATATAAATAGAGTCCTATGTGTCATCTCTGTACTCTCAAGTCCTAGGAGTAAGTGAATAGTGTTTTTACAATCGATCTGAGATTTTGATTCGAATGCCTCGAGGATTTTATTACTGGTGCTTTTTAGCAAAGTAATGATGTATATATATCCCTCGAGAAGAGATGGTACATGGAATGTACAATGTGGACCAGTATATAAATATGATACTATAGTTTTTGTTTAAAGAGTTTCTGGTAATGGATCTTTTTATAAAAAGGTTTTAATTTTTAGTGATTTTCAGTAATTCCACTGCTAACCATCGCTTACGCATTGGTTAATTAGTTAATCTTGTTTTTTATGAGTTGGAGCCCACAAGATTAGTGGTATCAGAGCTCTAGGTTTGCTGAGTCTACAGAGACATAGGATTAAGGTTGTTGAGTATGTTCTAAGTGTCTTCTAATTGATCTGATAGTGTCTTCTGATCATATAGGAGAAGAAGAACTTGAAGATGTCTGGATCACATGATGAACACACTGTTGAGAGCAGTGTTGCTGCACCAGGAAAAGGTTCAAGGGATCAAGCTAGGTAGGAACACGTACCTGAGATTCCTCATCTTGATCAAGCTACACTAGAGAATCCAACTTTCCATACCCTGTTCGGGTAGTTTATGGTGACTATGACACATATGGCGGATAGGATGCCACCACCTACGTTGAGGGCACTAGCCCACAATGAAGGACAAGGAGCTGGCAAGAATTTTGAACGGCTTCGCCGGGTGGGAGCCACAGAGTATACTGGAACAGCTGACCCAGCTGATGCAGATTTGTGGTTGACGGAGCTGGAGAAAGCTTTCAGAATCCTGAACATCCCTGAAGCTGAGAAGGTGAGGCATGTTGTCTACCTTCTGAAAGGGAGTGTTGGTCATTGGTGGATCATTGAGGAGGGCAAAAGGCCAGGAGTTGAAGTCGGATGGGATGAATTCCAATGTGAATTTGTTTCTAGATACTTTCCCAAGACGTATCTAGATTAGAAGATCTCTCAATTTGAGAGGTTGAGGCAAGGAAAAATGAACATTAGCGAATATGAAGCTAGGTTCATGGAGCTGTTGCAGTTCTGTCCGCACATGGAAGCTACAAATGAAGAGATGATTCAGCGTTTTGAGAAGGGGTTGAATGCTGATTTGACCACTCCTGTGTCGGCTCTGGAGAACAGGGAGAGGTTTGCCACTTTTGTGGAGTTCGTGAGGTGGATTGAGAGGTCTGTGATTGAGAAGCGACAGACTAGTTATAAGAAAGTGTATCCTCAGTTTCAAGGATAGAGGTCTGAGAGTTTCAAGAAGCCGAGATTCTCTATACCACCACCACCACCAAGGTTTAATACTCAGATGCAATGGGCGTCAAGTAGGGGTAGGGGCCCTAGTTTACTCGCAGTAGACCCCCCCAGTACAACACCAACATTAGTGACAGGACCACCCAGGCAGAGTTTGGGAAGTTACAACTGTTACCAGTGTGGGAGGACATGACACTTGATGAGAGATTGTCCTGAGAAAGTAAGAATTGTAACTCAACCCCAGAGGCAGAGTCAGCAAGGCTCACAGAGGCGACATTTCAGTAATAATGCTCAAGGACGTGGACAAGCATCCCAGGCTAGGTCGTCAACACCCAACAACCGAGCATTGGGTCAACAACAAGCAACAATGAGATTCTATGCCATGAATCAACTCGAAGCAGTAGTCAACCCTCGGGTTGTGACAGGTCAGATGAAACTGTTTTATTCTAATATGTCTTCATCCTGCTTCAAATCTGTGTTAATTGATCTGGGTGCTACACATTCTTTTATCACTCGAGAAGTGATTCATGACTGCAACATGATTGTCAGTCATAGAGCAGATAGTTTGATGCTAGAAACCCCTTTGCTGGGATCTGCAGTGTTGCAGGAGGTGTGTTCTCCCTACACTCTTTCCTTTTCTGATCAACGCATTCAAGTGGATCTTATACCACTTGAGATGCAGGGTTTTAATATAATCCTTGGTATGGATACCTTAGAGAAGTATAAGGTTGTCTTGGATTGCAGTTCCAAACAAGCTGTGTTCACAGATGATGGTGACACATGGATCTTTCAGGGAGATAGACAGATTCTTCCAACATGTTGAGTGTCATCTATGGCAGCTGAGAAGTTGATGAGACAGGGATGCTTTGCATTCTTGGCTCATGTGGTAGATACAACAATGGAGAGCCCTCATCCTTCTGAAGTTCTGGTTGTTAGGGAGTTTGAGGATGTTTTCCTTGAAGAACTTCCAGGTGTTCCTCCGCCCCGAGAGATTGATTTTGAAATTAATCTAATCCCGGGTAGACAACCAATAGAACAAACACCATATAGAATGGCACCTGCTGAGATGGCAGAGCTCAAGAAACAACTGCAGGAGTTGCTTGAGAAGGGTTTTATCCGACCGAGTACTTCGCCATGTGGTGCTCCGGTCCTCTTTGATAAGAAGAAAGATGGGTCTATGCGATTGTGCATCGACTATAGATAGTTGAACAAAGTCACCATAAAGAACAAGTATCCTCTGCCAAGGATAGATGACTTGTTTGATTAGTTGTGTGGGGGCAACTATCTTCTCTAAAATAGATCTAAGGTCAGGATACCACCAGTTGTGTATCAAGGATGGTGACATACCTAAGTATGCCTTTAGGACAAGTTATGGTCACTATGAGTTCACAATTATGTCACTTGGACTAACTAATGCACCAGCTACATTCATGGAACTCATGAATAGAATCTTTCAACCTTTTCTTGATCAGTGCGTAGTAGTCTTCATAGATGATATCTTGATCTATAGTAGAGATGCTCAACATCATGAGAGGCACCTCCGTCAGGCTTTGACTTTTCTAAGAGAGCATAAGTTATATGCTAAGTTTAGCAAATGCGAGTTCTGGTTACCAGAAGTTTCTTTTCTAGGACACGTAATATCTGCCTCAGGTATTCGTGTTGATCCTAAGAAGGTAGAATCTATCCTGCAATGGGAACAACCAAAGACACCAATGGAGATACACAGTTTCCTAGGGCTGGCAGGCTATTATAGGAGGTTTATTAAGAACTTCAGTTCTATAGCCTTACCCCTGACCAAGTTGACCAGGAAGGAGGTTCCTTTTGTCTGGAATGACAAGTGTCAACAATCTTTCTAGTTGCTGAAGGAAAGGTTAACAAGTGCACCTGTGTTAGTGTTACCTGAGCAAGGGAAGGGGTACATAGTCTTCTGTGATGCATCCAAGAATGGCTTAGGATGTGTGTTGATGCAGGATAAGCAAGTGATTTCTTTTGCTTCTCGACAGCTTAAGAAACACAAGGAGAATTATCCGTCACACAATCTAGAGCTAGCTGTTGTGGTCCATGCCTTAAAGATCTGGAGACATTATCTCTATGGAGAGACATTCCAGATTTTCACAGACCATAAGAACCTAAAGTATATCTTCTCACAGCATGAGCTGAATATGAGACAACGCCGCTGGATGGAGTTAATCAAGGATTACGATTGTACAATTGTTTATCATCCCGGGAAGGCCAATGTAGTGGCTGATGCACTGAGTAGAAAATCATCATCACCAGCCTTAGATAAAGCATAGTTAAACTCCTTAGTGTGCTTTAAAAGAGATATGCTTATCTCCTTAAGGCAAGACAATGTACAACTTAAAGTGTCATTGTTAGCCAGGCTGTTAGCTGAGATGCAAGTGAAACCTACTCTGAGGCAGTAGATTAAAGAAGCACAACAAGCTGATACTGTGATTTAGCAGATTAGGTCAGAGTATGGTAGTGAGAAACGAGATGGTTTCCATGATTCAGATGATTAGGTAATCTGTTACCATGGTAGGATGGTTGTAGCTGATGTCGAAACCTAAGGAAGTTAGTTCTGGAAGAAGCTCATTCTTCAATGTATGCCATGCATCCAGGGAGCACCAAGATGTATCATAATTTAAAAGATATGTATTGGTGGCCTGGTTTGAAGAAGGATGTTGCTAAGTTTGTTATGCGGTGTCCAGTGTGTCAGCAAGTTAAAGCTGAACATCAGAAGCCCACAGGAACAATGCAACCTCTACCTATACCGCAGTGGGAATGGGATCATGTAACCATGGACTTTGTGGTTGGTTTACCTAGAACAGCCAAAATTCATGATTCCATATGGGTGATAGTTGATAGGTTGACAAAGACAACACATTTCTTACCTATCAAAACAACCTACACAGCTGAGAAGCTTGCACAGATATACATAGATGAGATAGTGTGTTTGCACGGGGTTCCAGCTACAATTGTATCTGATAGAGGTCCCCAGTTACTGAGTAATTTTTGGGAGCGACTCCATAAAGCTTTGGGTACGCAGTTAAGGTTTAGTACAACCTTTCATCACCAGACGGATGGATAGTCTGAGAGGACCATACAAACATTGGAGGACTTGCTTAGAGCATGTGTCCTTCAGTTTCTAGGAAGTTGGGATCTACACCTGAGCTTGATAGAATTTGCTTATAATAATAGCTATCAGCATAGTATTGATATGGAACCATATGAGGCATTATATGGTAGACGTTGTAGATCTCCCTTATGTTGGTATGAAACTGGAGAATATCAACTTTTGGGTCCTGAGATAGTACAACAAACAACTGAGAAGATTAAAGTCATACAACAATAGTTGAAAACTGCTCAGGATAGAAAAAAATCTTATGCTGATAAGCGTTGTAGACCCTTATAATTCCAAATTGGAGACAGTGTATACCTCAAGGTCTCACCTTGGAAAGGTATTCTGAGAATTGGAAAGAAGGGGAAGTTAGCTCCTAGATTTATGGGGCCTTATCCAATCATTGAGAGGATGGGAAAGGTAGCCTATAAGCTAGAGTTACCACCTGAGTTGCATAGATTGCACCCAGTGTTTCATATCTCCATGTTGAGGAAGTGTCATCCTGACACAGAGTTAGTTCTGCAACCTGTGGAGGTAGAACTAAATGATGATATATCTTATGTTGAAGGACCCGTGTTGGTTCTTGACAGAAGAATTAAAAAGCTGAAAAAGAAAGACATTTGTCTTGTAAAAGTTCTCTGGCATCACCGTGGCATTGAGGAAGCTACGTGGGAGCTAGAATAAGAGATGAGGATGAAGTATCCTTCTCTTTTCTTTTAAATGTTTTTGTTGATGATTTCGGGGACGAAATCCTTGTAAGGGGTGGATAACTTGTAACATCCTTGACTTGGGTTATGCTTTAACCCTAGGTGTTTTGCTTAAGAAAGATAATTATATGCTTAATATTATCTTTTGAAAAGTAATTAAGGCTCAAGAGGAACTTATGTTTCATTTTAGTCCATTTTGAATAAGGTTGAAAATAATGTTTTTCTTGTTATGGACTAAAGTGCAATTTACCCAAGTTGAGGGGTTAATTTACAAATGTTACATGATAATATGTTCCTCATGTGTTGAAGCATCATGGGAATGATGATGATGTAGAGGTATGGCTAATGAAAGCCTGAGTACCAAGAAAGAGCTGATAAAGCAATGTTTGTGCATTAAAACCTAGTTTTGGTGTAATGTGCAATTTACCCAAAACCCAAGGTTCAATATGCAATTTACCACTTAAATAAGGTCCCTAATATTTATTGGCATCATGTAGAGTAATGAAAATGAGAAGGGTGTCTCATTTGTACCTCTTTGGAGGAGAGAGAATCTTGATATTAAAATAATCAAGATTTAAGCATAAATGGAACTTTACTTCAAATTAATGCAAAAATAAATATAATAATTGAAGGGCCTTCAAACAAAAACGAGATGGTTGGATTTTCTCAAGTGTGAACACCCTTTTGCCTTTTCTAGGCCACGAAATATCTAATTTGAGTGGAGAGTCCACTCACATTAAGTTAATGGAAAGTAATATCCACTAAAAATGGGATATTAGTATAATATGATTAAGGTGCTTAATTTCTTTTCCCTTAATTCATGGATAATGGAAGGGAGTTCGATGGTAAGGAAGATATCTTTGCATTCACGGAATTGATGAGGAAGTGGTGGCACAAATTTTGGAATTAAAATATTTTTATAAGACATTTTCTCTCTCATTGATTTTCTTATAAAAACACCCTTTACCACTCAAACCAAAGGCTTTTTCGAATCCACTTCTTCTATTTTCTTGCAAAAACGATCAAGGGAGCTAGGAACTGCAGGATGACGACCCCCAACCTGTTGGTAAGCTTCTTGACCTTCGTTCACTTTGATTTCATGGTGGAAATCACAAATCAATGCATGATTTCTTCATATCTCAATCCCATCTTCACTTCTAACCATTCCTTTTCTCTCAAAAGCTTAAGGAACGAACCTTGTGGTTAGAGAAAGCTTCTTCCACCATTTTTGACGTGAAGCTCCAAGCTTTGAAGCTCAATTGAAGGTGGGTTATATAACTTGGTCCCCTATTCATTGTTATTGAATTCAATTCTTCAATTCATTATGTTCAATTGCTCTTCTTGCAATTCCTTTGATTCGTTGATGCAATTACCATGATAATGGCAGTAGTTTTTGATGGAATAAGGCTTGATGATGATGACATCATCCTAGGTTTACTTTCCAGCAAGTTTCATTTGCAAACAGTTTTAAGACCTTGGTCCAAACAGTTTCACCAAACCATTTGGAGACCAAATGGTTTGCAAACCATTTGGAGGTTTGGATCCCAAACCGTTTAGAAGGGTTGACCATTTGGATGGGTTGACCATTTGATGTTAGGACCCTAGTACATGTTGGATAATGATCTAATGGATCCAATTGATTAATTCAACATATGGACAATCCTCCAATTAGAAACCCTAATCGGCTAAGTGCTGAAATTGCAATTGTTTGATTTAAAATTTTGGGTTGATTAGCCCAAACGGTCTCAAGACCATTTGGAGGTCACCCCAAACAGTCTCAAGACTGTTTGGAGGTCAACCAAGACCGTTTGGAGGTCTAGGGTTGGGTATGGTTGAGTATTTGAAGACCCAAAGATATCAAATTGAAATGCAATCAATAGCTAAATTGGTGATCGATTCAATGATGCAAACCTTAATTGTTTTTCACATATTGTAATAATGGATGGGGAAACGGTCGCAAGACCGTTTAGAGGTCAAGCAAGACCATTTGGAGGTCATCCAAATGACCTCAAGACCGTTTGAGGTCAAGTCATATCATAAATTGATGATGATTCACTGATTTCAATTGAATCGATTCCAAAATGTTAATAAGCATTGATAGTTGCTCGATTTCAAAACCCTAATTGAATGTTTCTTGATTATAAACCCTTGTATAATTGGGTTCAAAAACATAATTGATGGTCTATTTGAGGGGTAATTCCATAGTTCAAATGATGAATGAATCAAGGATGTAGTTGATAGTCGGTTCATGGATTGGAACCTTGATTTGGTTAAGTGTTGAAAGACCTCTTTGGTCCATTCGGTTTTGAGAGGGTTTGGACCAAACGGTCTCAAGAACGTTTGGGTCCAAATGATCTCAAGACCGTTTGGGTCAAAATGGTCCCAAACCATTTGGAGACCAAAGCTCATTCGGTTTCAACACATTCTTGCTTAAACGGTTTCAAGGGAAACTTGCCCAAATAGTTTCAAACCGTTTGAACTCTGAGAGACCAAGACCGTTTAGGGTCTAAGTAATAAAAACCATTTTAGGTTCAACATGGTTAATCCTTTTGGATATCTAAGGTAATTGAAGACTCAATTGGTTAATCCACTTGGACACCTATTGTAATTGAAGATTCAATTAGTCAATTCATTTGGTTACCTTATGGAAATGGGTCCAATGTGATCAAATCTTTTGGAGAATTAAGATGATGATTGATCCATTGATCCAATAATGATTATTAATATTAGGAACACAGGTTTAAAACCTAAAGTACCTAAATGATCAGTACCTTTAGATCATTTAATCCTAAAAGGTTATTAAAGTAATGTCTTTATACACTATGTCAACCATAGTTGTATGTACTTGATTAAAGGGTTGATGTGACCTAATCAAGTTGAGACGATGATAGAAAGGAATTCATATATGAGTATTAATCATGAAGTGATTAGGGTACAATCCTTAGTGAAGAGATCATGAAAACCCTAATCGAGAAAGTTAGATGAACCTTAACCCTACTTCAGGGCAATTCTGAGTGAAACCCTAATCTTGGGTAATAGTGAAACTCTAATTGAGGTTGATGACTTGAGTAATCCTAATTTAAGGTTATGGAATGTAAAACCCTAAATTTGATGAATAGTAAACCCTAATTATGGGTAATTGAATATGAAACCCTAATTGGGATGAATAGTAAACCCTAATTGTGGGTTATTGAATATAAAACCTAATTTAAGGTGATGTGATGCGAAACCCTGATGTATTGATGTAATGTAGAACTCAAATCCAAGGTAATGCTATGTAGTGCTATATGAGACCCTAATCTTGGGCAATATGGTGATAAACCATAACCCTGATCTGGGTAATGGGATGAGTATCCCCAAATGACTTGAAATGGGAAACCCTAACCCTAGTAAGGGAATAGTGGTGTTACCCTTGAATAGTGATGCTATATTTGTTTTGCATGGTCCTGATATGAAAAGTGATGTAACTGTTATCATCTGTACTAACCATACAAATATTATGAGATGAGGAACATAGACTGGTATGAGCTATGATGCTTTATTTATTGAAATTGTTTATTGGGCCTTATGTGCCATAATATGCCTTATTTCCTAGTAAGAGGTAATAAGAGAGTTAATGGGCCTCAGGTTCCATAAGGAATACTTGTGTTGCAAGTGTCATGTTTACCTTGGTCAGATGACCTGAAGGTGATGATTACCTGAAAAAGTGGTAACAGTGCTCAGTGATGAGCTAAGGGTTTGAATACCCAGAACCATATTATTATGGTATTGAGATTGTGAAGGGATGATAATTCCCAGTGTTAAAATAAGGGACTGATATCCCAATGTCTTATAAAGACTAAGAAGTAACTAAAGAATACAGTACTTGTTTCCTTTGTAGCATTTGTCCTAAAAAGTTATGTTTGAAAACTTGACTGATGCTAAAAGAATATGATAATGTACTTAATTAATCAATTGAAAGCTATTCATGTAGTGCTCTGGCCATAGATCCATCATCATCAGTAGTTGGTGATGGTGAAACAGGTTATCCTACTGGATCTCTTGGAGTTTGCATATTTTTGAATATGTGGGGGTCGATGGGCGAAAATATCCGTACGTCCAAATGGGGGAACTGATGGAAGGTAAACATTAAACCTCTCAATCCTTCATTAAATGTTCCGGGATGGATGTATCACAAATCTCCTGATGTTTTTAATTTCGGATCGATGGAGGTAAACATGAAACCTCTCGATTGTGAAGAGAGTGCAGTCGCCACTGTAGCTCTATAGAGAAGATGTCACTATACCCTGGCAAGCTATATGGTAGAGACACAAGATGTCCTGCATGTGATCTCACACTGACCGAGATGTGGGAATTCATGGAAGCCGGCTCTTCCATTGACTTTGTATGGTACCAATTTTGACTTCGCAGTGGTCGGTTGGAGTATGAGTGGTATACCTCATCTCCTCAGAGCTTAAATATGTTTTTAAAACATAATCAGCCGTGTAGCGTAATTGCATAAGATTGAAATACGAGAACCACTGATTGATGTTCACTTGCTTAGCATGTCCTTGATACATAAATGTTACTTATGTTCTTTAATTTCATATTGAATAAGAGACATGCTGCCTTGTCAAGTTATAGCTGAAATACTTGAATAGAAATGTTTCTCTAATCTGCATAGATATTGATTTAAACTGCAATAATAATGTTACGGTGGAGAGTTATATCTCTCCATTGTTCAATTTATTTCTATTAAACTGCAATAATAATGTTACGGTGGAGAGTTATATCTCTCCACTACTATAGAAATGCCTTTTCGCGTCGGTTGTTTAACCCCCTTTGGCGTCAGTTTCCGAGCGACGCCTATGTGGGTGCCGCTAAAGGTCGAACACTTCGGCGTCGGTTTTTTAACCGACGCCTATTTAACGTACATGCGTTGGTTGTTTATAGAAAACCGACGCCAAAAGGGTTCGCGCCACAGAAAATGGCGTCATCTAGGACACATTCTGCGTCGGTTATCTACTAAAAGACCGACGCCTATAATACATATAGCGTCGGTGTTTAATTGGTAACCGACGCAGAAAGTGTCCTAGATGACGCTGTTTTCTGTGGCGCGACACATTTGGCATCGGTGATCAACTAAACAACCGACACTATATGTATTATAGGCGTCGGTTTTACACTAACAGCCGACACCATTTCCAGTACGGCCGTGGCCACATTAGGCGTCAGTTTTGTTCAAAAAACCGACGCTGTAGGTCTTTGCTAACGGTTTTCTGTAAATAACTGACGCCTATATCTATTTTTTTTATATCAGTTTGCAGGCCTGCTGTGGCTGGTCAGCAGGATGAGAACCTGTAGTTCAGTTTTCTGAATTGCAGGTTTACGACATCCATTGATATCAGCCTACAAATAGGCCACAAACCTGCAAAATTAACAAAAAAAATTTCACCCAAGTAGATACATTCAGACATCAATTCAATTCTCACATTCACACATATAGAAACATTCAAATACATGTATTAACATTCAAAAATATTCATTTACAAAGTATCATTCAGTATCGCTATCAACATCCCAATTATATCTTACAATTGCCACTGCTTGTATGGCTTTTGCCCATTCTTCTCTTATTTCATTTAATGCTTCCATCGTATATGGAGCATGTATATTTTTTAAGCATTTACCTATAGTGTGGTCAGTTTTAAACACCTGCAAAGAGAATGATGTATAATATAAGTAATAATATAAAAATAAGATTGATATATTTCATACTAACTAATGAGACTATATATAATACCTCATGTATGGTATCGATGTCCAATGCGACATGTTTGATAATCATCTGCATAAATCACATCACATAGTATGCGCATGCCCAGCCATTGTCTTGTGTAGCGCACTATAAATTGAAACATACAAAATAATACAACTAAGCACAATTCACATCAATAATATATACATTGGAGTCGGGAACTTACTTGTACGTTCTGCCAATTTATTGGCTGGTTCTTTTTCCTTGGGACCGTTCCTCCAGCCTTTTTGAATGCATCTAAACCCCTACATGTTAATATAACACAGTAAATTGCATAAGTAAATAGTAATGTAATAACAGATGTTAACAGATACAAAAATGAAATATTTCTCACCAGAATAATGGCATTCTCATTACGTGTCCAATTTTAGTGTTTAATGTACTTCCCGCGGGATCTAGATAATAAACAGTGAACGTCCCGGGGACAATAACTAGTAACTCCCAATGTCTACCGCTAGAGGTAAAAAGTTAACAATTAATAACTCAAAATGCACAATAAAAATGGAATTTACTTAAGTCCAAATTATAAATAAAGTAAACTTACTTGACATTGAATGGAGCTATTATTATCGTCTTCTTTTGCTGACCAAAAATTGTAAAAGCATCTATACAGTATTGTTGAACACTATCAGGGTCTTTAGCTACCATACTAATCAATGATGGAATCAAAAATCCCACATGATCAAATGCAAATTGTTTGCATTGATCTTCGACTAAGTAGCTGCAAAACGTGTATTACATATGCATTAATATATAAGAAACCAGATCACCGGATCTTACACAAGGTATATGGATGTATAAAAAAGATATCACCTTATCCATGTCTCTATCATTGATGTATTCAGCCAAGCATACATAAACAGCTCAATAATATCTTGTATAAATAAAGAGCTATCGTATATTGACCTGCATAATCTGCATCTAAAGAAACAATTATAGGGCAATGTATATTATGTGCCCGTAGCCAACATGCCATTCCCCTACAAGCATGACCTAACGGGTATGTTAGGTCAGTTGGAACCCAACTTGGTAATGTAGAAAGTGGAGGTGGAGGCCTAGGTGCTCCAAGTGTCTTCTTTTTAACCTGTATATATAATTTCAGATCAATTGACCTCATATATACACATTAACAGTCTAAATCAATGTAAATTTATCTTACAATTTTAGTAGTGTAGACGACATCTGCTTTGGGCCACAATATGACCCCGCCTTCTGCCTCACCAAGTGTATCAATATCTGGGTGGGCATATGGCAACACAACTTCCCTCCAATCTGGTAATACACATATCGGGCTCACACGAATGTAGCCCTGCGGCATTGGAGTCCCATGAAATGTTGCCCCATGAAGGGACTGGTAAGCCTGCGCCTCTGCAACAACATAGTCTTGCATTCTTAAGTGGCATGGCTTCAATGCCTACAAATTTACGTAAAGAATGTTATACATATATACATATCATCTTGAAAAAATATCATCTTGAAAAGACTAGCTACAATGTCATAAAGAATACTTACAACAGATGTGTTAGGCGATGGGTCTCCAGGATTACTCATAGTCTGTGCATCAGGAGAAGAGTGGGTCGCCATAGGCTGATTGGAAGCCTGAGATGCCTGCCACCGCAGCAATTCTTCTTTGACCTTCTCAACAACTACATCATTGACCTTCTTAGCAACTATATCCTCGACTCTCTTATTCTCCTATACATGGATAAAAGAAACATTAGCTTCTTATTATTGAATTTCCTTTTGCAGTAACATTCTAAAAAAAGAATAGGTTACCTCTTCTTGAGAAAGTCCCACTCTGGGTTTGCGCTGGGATGGCCCAAAGAACGCTTTGATGCCCACACCAGCGCCTGCACCCCTAACACGTCCAGGATGCTCTGGGTTACCCAGAGCAACTATCAATTCATCCCTTGTTCCCTGAGGGATGAACGTGCCTTGTTTCCTCTGCTCGTGTAGCTCCCGCTAATCACCATCAACAAAAATTGGTAAGTTAACACCACAAATAATCAATATTCAAACGATTGCTCTAAGAGTTGTATTTTACCATTTTCGCATCCGCCTCAGCAGTTACGGGCTTCTTTATTTCACCCTTCTTGTTTTGCCTCCCAGCTATCCAGATATCATGGCGAGGCATGGGTGTCGCAGACTCCTGAGTAGCCGCAGACTCCGCCTGTAGTCTTTGGTGAACGCTTGCATAGCCTTTTGGACCCATAGTGTGGTCATGCACATTCAGTGAACGCCTTGCTTTTTGTGCGTCACTGAGGGAATAGTTAGTATGCACATTAATGATTTTATTAGTAGCACTAAATGATAATCTTGAATAGGTGAATACAATGTATATTAATTAAATTGGGAGTGACGCCTAATACCTTGAATTCTTCAGATTTTCTTGAAGCAACAAAATTGTCCCAATCTTCTTTGTCCAAGAAGTTCCATTGTTCAAGGGCTGACTTCTTCTTCTTATCACCCTCTTTTATGTATTCTCTGTTCAGATTTGTCCTATAATTCCTAAGCATCTTTCCAGCACGTTGCATCACACTTTTACGATGCAACTTCTCATCCAATGCAAACAGATTCTGTAAAATAGAAATGTTATTAACTAGTATCCAAAATAGAATTGCAAATAATAGAATTTGTAATCTACAAAATAGAATTGCAAATAATAATAACTCACACATAAATCCTTCCATATCAAGTCTTTTTTCCCCTGAGGAACTTTATGCCAATTATCATACTTAACACCACAATGGCTCTGAGTGGTACACCCAAGATAGTTTACAAAATTATTGCGGTTCACTCCAATTGCATTTCCTCCATTATCAAACTCCACAACCAATTTGGATCCACTACCACTTAGCGCTATTAACTTCTTCAACAGAGTGATGCCCCTTTTCTTGTTAAGTGTTTGGTGATGCGCATCAAGTTGCTCCAGTGCTTCAGTGGGTACATGTGCATCATCAACCTAAAATTTGACAAATATAAACACACTGAATTAGCCCAATATAGAAATATAGGATATATGACATAACTAGAAGATAATGAATTTTATAGAAATACAGTATATGTTTTTAGAACTTACATTGGTATCCTCGCCATGCTCGTCATGGACAACATGCTCATCATGGACTTCATGCTCATCATGGACATCATGCTCATCATGATCAGCCATCTGAAAATGCCATTAAAAAGACAAACATTTAGCATTTGTATTAACTAGAAAAAGGCAAACATTTAGCATTTGTATTAACTAGAAAAAGGCAAACATTTAGCATTTGTATAAACATACATGTCTCTAAAATTGTGATCTTTTATCAATTAACAATCCTTCATTGTGATCTCCGCGCACATATAAGTCATCATTAGCTTCAATATTTTGTGGAGTTGGCAACCCAACTGAGAATGGACTGGAGTCATCATACTTATCATAGTACTCTTCTTCATCTATAGGATCTTCAATGAACTGTCTTTTACCATGAAGAACAACCGACCATTTATCATTTGCAGGATCATCGATATAGAATATTTGTTTTGCCTGTGATGCCAATATGAATGGTTCACCCTTCTCGCCAATCTTTTCAAAGTTCACTAAAGTGAAACCCAATTCATCCACTATAACTCGTTTGGTGTTATCAACCCAATTACATTTAAAGAGCGGAATTTTGAAATCTATGTAGTCAAACTCCCAAATGTCTTCAATGACACCATAATATGACATTTTAGCTTCATGTGGACTCTTATCCTTTGCACTTGCAAAGTACATAGTCGACGCTTGAAGAGTGACTCCACTATTTTGGACGACACTCTTATCATCTTGGCGCTTTGTGTAATATGTGAATCCAGTAATGTCAAACCCTTCATAAGACATAACATTCAGTTTTGGTTTAAAGGTGAGGCATTTGATAGTTTCTATAATATCATTTGGTGTTTGAGATAGTTGATGTAAGACTTTATCTTCAAACCATTTAGTAAAAGTCTTATTATGCTCTCTAGCAAGCCACATTGAACTTGCTCGAGGATGTTGTCTCTTTATGAAATTGGTATGTTCCTCGATATAAACACTCACTTCGCCCATATTGTGTAAAATATACAAGTGAGCTTGTTCCAACTGCTCACGGCTGATTACTTTCACCCGTGATCCCAAAATTCCTTTGCCCTCCTCAATATTCTTGTCATTATCAGGAGTGTCATTACCACTGAGAAAGTCATTGCAAAAATCCATAACCTCTCTCGTCACATAACCTTCAATAATACTCCCTTCAGGCTGATAACGGTTTCGAACATCACCTTTAAAAACGCTCATGTATCGCTCAGAAAACTGGTCCCAACATTTTCACTTCCCTAGTCAAGTGGACAACAAGATGTACCATGATATCAAAGAACGAAGGAGGGAAATACATCTCAAGCTGACATAGGGTAACAACCACTTCTCTTTGAAAATTATCGAGAGTATCAGGGTCAATAACTTTACTGCATAGACTGTTGAAAAAGAAACAAAGTCTGGTAATTGCAAACCTTACATGCTTTGGCAATATAGATCGAATTACCACGGGCAATATTTGTTGCATTAGAGTGTGACAATCATGAGATTTAAGACCTATCAACTTCATATCTTTCATTGATACCAATCTATAGATGTTGGATGAGTAACCATGTGGCACCTTAACATTTACCAAGCATTCACAAAAAGTTTTCTTCTCCTTTCTAGACAACGTGTAACAAGCGGGAGGTAAGTATGTTCTTTTATTACCCATTTCACGTAATTATGTTAATTCTGACCTTATTCCCATTTCACGTAGGTCCAGTCTGGATTTTATCCCATCTTTAGTCTTACCTGGTATATTTAACAGAGTACCAATGATGCTATCACAGACATTTTTCTGAACGTGCATTACATCGATACAATGCCTGACTGTCAAAGAACTCCAATAAGGAAGATCCCAAAATATTGACTTCTTCTTGAATGAAGAATTGTCACTCCATGTGGCCATACTACATTGTGATTTCTTACCAAATTCATTGACAATGTCTTTTACTCTTTCATAAACAACATCCCCTAGTATAGGTTTAGGTGCACTCCGTTCATCATTCCATCCATTGAATGCTTTGCGCTTCCTACGATACGGATGGAATTTTGAAAGAAACCTTCGATGACCAAGATATACAGTCTTGTCGCCATGTTTTAGTCTTTTTGAATCAGTGTTTTCTTCACATATAGGACACGCTTTAGCTCCTTTGACACTATATCCAGACAAATTCCCATATGCTGGAAAGTCATTAATAGTGCAAAACAACATAGCGTGCAAACGAAATGTCTGTCTTGCTGAAGCATCATAGGTCATCACACCTTCAGCCCAAAGTTTCTTTAAGTCATCAATCAAAGGTTCAAGTTAAACATCGATATCATTTCCGGGTTGTTTAGGGCCCGATATCAACAACGACAACATAACGTACTTATTTTTCATACACATCTAGGGAGGAAGATTGTATATAACAAGCATGACTGGCCAAGTGCTATGTTGGCTGCTTAATGTCCCGTACGGATTCATTCCATCTGTACAAAGCCCAAATCTTAGATTCCTATCTTCTTCACCAAATTTGGGGTACAATAGATCAATCTTCTTCCACTGTGGGGAATCAGACGCATGTCGTAGGATCCCATCATTATTTTTCTTAACATCTGCATGCCACCTCAAATTCTTCGCATCTTTCGGATTTGCAAACAAGCATTGAAACTGTGATATTATAGGTAGATACCACAACACCTTGGCAGGAGAACCAGTTTTGGACTCTCCCGAAGTCGTCAATTTATACCGTGACGCACCACATTTTGGACAATCTTTCAAATCTACATAGTCCTTTTGAAATAATACACAATCATTCAGGCATGCGTGTATCTTCTTGGCCTCCATTCCCATTGGGCACAACATTTTCTTTACCTGGTATGTTGAGATTGGCAGCTCGTTTCCTTCAGGAAGCATTTCTTTCAACAAAGTCAACAATGAAGTGAAGCTTTTGTCACTCCATCTATTGTTAGCTTTCAACTTATACAATCTCAACACAGCGCTAAGCTTCGTAAACTTAGCACAGCCTGTGTATAACGATATCTCAGCATCATGCACAATGTTTCTAAAGATAGGAGGTGGATCGGTGTGCTCTACCCTACAACTATCCAGCATCGCATCAACGATGTCTGCTGGAACTGGTTCGTTCACATTTACGTCATCGGAGGCAATTTCTTCTTCCACCCAAGCACTGCTATCGACATGTACTGGTTTCGATTTTTAAATCTCTCCATGGCAGTGCCATTCTTTATAGCCTTGTACAATCCTGTTGCACATGACATGACTTTTGATTTCCTCACCAGTGTTGACTTTCAAGTTGTTACCGCAATGCCTACATGGATAGTAGAACCTATCTCCAGGTTGTTTCCTATGTTCCTCGGCAAATCTAATAAACTGGTTAAGACCAGAAATAAACTCTGGGGTGCTTAGAGAACAAACGGGGAAATGCTACCGAAATTTTCTTGAAAACCCAATACACATTACACACTTACATCCTAAGTGAGATTAGGTGTTCAAGAACAGTCCCAAACCGGGGACTATCCAAGATTTACTCCTAATGAGTAAATCTTAGACGGGTTTCTAGGCCAACAAATACATGTATGTTGTCATTCTTTACAAATAATTTTAAATTTCAATAAAATACATAGTTACATATATGCATGTTCATACAATCATTATAATATAATTATATTTGGGACAAAAACATATTAGAATTTATACATAATTCCAACTCTAATCAAATACATATAATGCATTTTTATCACAAGAATATAATCGATGAAAAAAAGTAGAGAAGGACCAACCTTGTCAAAGGGAAGAAGGCAGAGGCTCCGGTGGCTCTGGCTGGAGGAGTAGCTAGCAGCAACGTCGGTGGAGGAGCAGCTAGCAGCGAGGCTGGAGAAGATGGTTGCGGCGGCGTGACGGCGGTGGAGGAGCACCTAATCTCAGGCGTGGTGGCGCTGGAGCACCTAATCTCAGGCACTGGAGTAGTAGTGGCGGGGGAGAAGGGGGCGCGGAGAAGGGGAAGAAGGCAACAGCAGTGGCGGCGAAGAAGGGGGCGCGGCGGTGGCGCGGTGGCACTGTCGTGGAGGAAGAAGGAGCTTTCGTGGAGGAGAAATCGGCGGTGTGGTCAGGAGACAGCAGAGAAGAAAAGGGAAATCGACTCGCGATGAAACAGAAGAAAGGGGAAGAGTCGGGCGATCGTGGGATATTAAGTTCCCAAATAGCCCCAAATAGCGTCGGTTGTTTCAAACAACCGACGCCTAAACATCTTTAGCGTCGGTTGTTTGAAACAACCGACGTCCAATTGGACAATATTTACACGAAATTGTTTGGCGGGAACCACTTTCAGCATCGGTTATCAAAGGATAACCGACGCTGAAAGTGACACTTTTCGCGCAAATTTTCATCACACATAGGCGTCGGTTTCTATTTACATAACCGACGTTGAAAGTGACACTTTTTTTTGCGTGAAAATTGGATTTCGTGGGCGACTTTAGGCGTCGGTTTGTTATTAACAACCGACGTTGTATTCAAAGTGGTACCCGTGTCTGGCTGGTCTTCGAATATAGACGTCGGTTTGCCTAAATAACCGACGTCTAATATTTTAGGCGTCGGTTTTCCTAAAGAACCGACGCCCAGAAAAGCGACACTGAATGTTGTTTCTGTAGTAGTGCTCGTTGGGGCAATTTTATAATTGTCTCACCCCCGTGGGATCCAACGTTTTTAGTAGACGCAGACAAAGAGGCAGAAACCCTGTAGCAGGGGAAGAGAAACAACAACAACAACAGGGACAACAGTGATATCCCAGGTGGGGATACTAGCTGTCAGGCTTGATATATATATATAAATAGAGTCCTATGTGTCATCTCTGTACTCTCAGGTCCTAGGAGTTAGTGAATAGTGTTTTTACAATTGATCTAAGATTTTGATTCGAATGCCTCGAGGATTTTATTACTTGTGCTTTTTAGCAAAGTAATGATGTATATATATCCCTCGAGAAGAGATGGTACATGGAATGTACAATGTGGACCAATATATAAATATAATACTGTAGTTTTTGTTTAAAAAGTTTCTAGTAATGGATCTTTTTATAAAAAGGTTTTAATTATTAGTGATTTTTAGTAATTCCGCTGATAACGATCGCTTCCGCATTAGTTAATTAGTTAATCTTGTTTTTTATGTGTTGGATCCCACATTTAGCCTATAGAAGAGATGTTGCTCTTTATCCTTAGCCTATGGTTAGGTTGGATCTCATCCTTGTGGTCATCCTCCTTGATCTTCTCGACTGCTTGGCCTCATTTCTCTTTGATTTACCCCAACAATATCTTGAGAGGGTGAATAGAGGTGGAATGTGGTGTGGAAAGGGATGGAAGGTGGCTGATGGAGGTGGAAGATGATGGAAACTGAATCTAGATGGCAACAACCAAAGGGGATGACTGTAACATGAGCTGCTTAGCCCTTTCGGGCATTGGATATCTAGAATAGAGCTCTAGGAACCAAAGTGTAAAACTGCAGAAGAATGCAAAACTGAATTTTGAAACCCCGAGCCTGGAAGCTCAGGGGTGTGTTTATACTGGAATGCAAAATGTATGTGAAAGTGGGGGTCAAATTTGACTCAAATTGGAGGATGGGAGTCGAATTCAAGCCTTTAGTTTACGGTGTTGGGTGTCCATTGGGTTTACATCCATTTGAACTAGCCTTCGGGAGACAACACCAGAAGATGGATCTTCAAAAGGCATCAAGGGAAGTGGGGACCTTCACAGGACAACATTGGAAGGCAAAATCCAAGCCTCGGTTGGAGCCGTTAGTAGGCAAAGTTAGCAGATGAGCCATCTACAAGGAAAACCAGTGTTAGATTGTCCTCCACCTGTCATCTAAAGGGAAAAAGTTGGCAACGTGTGGAAGTGACTTCAACCTGAATTCACTACTTTGGTAGGCAATGGTGGGAGTATTCCTTCACAGATGGATCGAACAACGGTGGCCATTGGAAGGCACCATTAGAAGGGCCCTTCAGCAGATATGATGTGAAGGTGAGGATGGAAAAGCTTCTTCAGAAGGTTGTTGGCAGCCAGTTGTGACATTTTGAGCAGACAATCAGAAGATGGACCTTTGCTTGTATTCTAAAGAAAAGAGTCGATGGAGAAACAAAGAGTGATGTCATAAAAAAGGGGACAAATGCGACCTAAATTCAGGGATTTCAAGTCAATTCTGTTGGAATGAATTAGGATGATTGATGCTTTCTTTTGATTTAGTGCGTGCAAGTCCCAAAATATAGCAACTATATCTTCTAAAAGAGAGAATTTATGAAAAGCTAAAATTTATAGTTATTTTGGGCATACCAAGGCTATAACAAAAATAAAATATAGATAAATACTTAGCATAAATTCCTAAATTTGGTGTGTTATCAACCACCCAAATCTTAATCTTTTGCTTGTCCTCAAGTGAGAGTTAATTCAACAAACAAAATAATAACAACAAAATTAACCTTATCTATAAATGCTAAGGCTAATAAAAATGAGTAAAATTGCAGATCTCCTTATCTATGTTGTTTCAGAATAAACCCCCACCATTTGGGCGATCCCTACTAAAGTAATATCAAAGAGAATCTAGGACAGTTTAATCAAATTCACTACAACCTTTCAATACTCATGGGGCCTTGAACCATAATAGTTGTGTATAAAAGCACCGTCACCAAGAGAATCATTCTGGTGATGAAAGTGAGTAGCAGGCTATCATCACATCATCATGTAAGCCACATATGGTACAAAGAGCCTCCCACTTATTAGGTTACTCAAAACAAAAGAAAAAAAGAGTCTATTGACATATGATGACCTGGTTTGCATTAGGCTGGTCCATGTAATGCGCAACAGTCCTTGCAGTACAAGCTAGTGGACCCAAAGTAGACAAAAGAGCTCATCGTACTGTGATCTAAACAACACTTCTATTGGGATGACCTCAAAAGTCTCCTAGGGTTTCTTAGGGACTCTCAAATGAGCTTTTGGGGAGGAACTACCAGACATGACATAAGTGACATCCCACTTCCACAAGGCAAGATTATTCAAAGAAAAGCATGGAAATAATACTAAACATCCAGATTACCAAAAATAGGGTAAATTAAAACTGATTTCTATATACCACAAAAGTAGAAACACATTACATATGAGTCCATAAACTTGTGCCACCTATATTACATATCATCCCACAAAGATGTACACATCATTGTTCACTTGGCCAACTTGCCACAACCTATTGCATATAATAGCCTATTCACATGTATAAGCCATATCTGTACAACCATGGCATACAACCAAAACCCGTATCGATATACAACATATAAAAAACACCCCCAAGGACCTGAGAGTACATGATAACACATAGGACTCTGCAGCAAAACATAACAACATATCCAACCTTCAACAACTATTTCTCTCCTTACCGCTCTTCCTCAACTGCATGATCTCTACCTCACGTGCAAAACCACCTAAAAGATTGTGGAAACCCACGGGGTGAAAAAAAATCTCAGAAACAGATATAACTATCCTCTAAAAACTATTATAAACACATATATACTAAAGCAGGAAAGATAACATTATTAACAGGATGAGAAGATTCAGCCAAAAGATAATTAATATTGATAGTACAGATTAAGCATCTACAACTGAGCACTAGAACATCTTATACTTTTAGAAGGAATATGAAGAACATGTATACCTTTATCACTAAACAGAATAAGAAACAAGGAAATGGGTCATCCAATGTGAATCGCTTTTGACCCAAAGCAATTATACTACATGAATGTATTACATCTTTTGTTATGCCCTGTGGAGACGAGGTATACTAGTCCTACTCCGACTGATCACTACTAAGACAAAATCAGTGCCATACAATATCTAGGAGGAGCCAAACTCATATTATCTCCCACAGGATATGTCAGTTCGAGTCTTCCGCAGTGACATATAAAGTACAACTACAAAACAATCTAGTCCACCTTGGTATATAGGCACAAAACTAGTGAAGACTGAGTTACAACCGTAGCCGCACTCTTACCAAGGTAAGACCACAACCATCCCTAAAGTATATCATGTATACTGACTCACATCATCTGAGATACAATCTCGACCATCCTCATGCTATGGTATGACTACAACCATTCCTATGAAAATACATATACTCAACAGTATATGACTCCGAGCTTCTACTAAGGGAGAACCCATTTCACCATCCAGCAAGTACTGACACTGAAGATGGATCTATGGCACATGGCAACTAGATGATTAGGATTTCACTGGATTAGTTAAGACAATTAGGTACCTTTCAAGGCGTCAACCAAGTTACTATGTACAAACCGTAAACAAATTTTGCACATATAAGAGTAGGATGCAATTCTAGAAGATATAACACGTATGAGGTATAAACTTGTCACATCATCAAATGATATCACTGCCATACAAGGACATCATCACTATCACATCATCCTGGGATATCCATCCCTTATCAAATTGGTAGAGGATATCACCTCAGCTAGGCATACAGACTCTACTAGGTCATGAAACCCAATCATATAGTTCATGCATCACATCATTATCTCAACATGCTTCATCAAGGCTCATAATCAGTAACCTTGTGCAACATAAAGATATCACATCATTCACAATCTATGTAATGCATTCCACCTGCATCATTAGGGTTATACAAATAGGAGAGAGAAAATATCATCACATACTAATCACTTCAAGCAATATAACCAATACATTCTTACACCAAACTAGGTTTAGGATTTCTCATGTAGAACATAAGATTGATAACATCATGGTACACCATTCCCACATTCTTGGAACACAAGGTTATAGATTCTTATTATGATCAATCAACTATTCCAAAACAAAAATAAGTATCGACCATCTAGATACACCACTATAGGTAGAGACCATTCACGCACACTACCATAGGTAACAACTACCACCACCTCTTGGTTTAATGACCTCCATGCACACCAAGAGTAGAAACCACCACCACCTCTAGATGTATCGACCAACTCACATGACCAAAATAGGTAGCGACCTTCAAGAATAGTGACCAAGCTAGATCAGGGTTAGGGTTTACCTTTTGACCACAACAACTTACACATTTAGAAACCACAAGGAGAACCATCACATAGGTAGCGATCAAAGAGTGAGAACACTTAACATCTTGACCTTAAAACATGAGGATGTAGAGACCTCCCAAATAGGGTAGGGTATCAGGCAAAACAAGGCGACTCTCATGAGTATCCACGAATACAAGGGTCAACATGTAGTGAGACAAAGCATAGCTATCACTAGAAACCACTAACCTAGTCATGGGTAGTGACCATCACCACCTCTAGGTGTAGCAAGCATAGGATCAACTATAGTGACCCCAAGGTCAAGCCTTTCCAATCAGTTCATAACCAACCTCAAAATAGAGTAGACCTATGATCAGATGATAATCATCAAGAAAACTAAGCATCACTGTAAGGACCCTGACCTTCATTTTGGGCTTACCTTGTTTGTTTTGCCTAAACCTTGTGCTTGGTTGCTTTCTAATCACCTTTAGTAGTGATTAGGGTTTGCCTGTGTTTTGTTGGGAGTTGGAGGTGCTACTTGCAAAATAACCTAAGATAGGGTTGGAGAGCAAGTTTGTCACCTTAAGATATGTCTTTCTCTCTCTTTGCTTCCTCTAGGGTTGAGAGGAAGGCTTGGGTTCGTGCCTTGTGATGCCTTGGGCTTGGTTGAGCTCTTTTGGGCCTTGTTTTCCCTTGTTTGGGCCTTGCCTTGCTTGGTTGAGCCCTGTATTGGGCAAGGTATCTTGTTTCGGCCTTGGTGTGTGTCGCCCATGCCTTGTATCAGCCTAGAGGAGTAGTGTGTCAGCCTTTGACCTTGTTTGACCTCCTTACCTTGGTTGTGTCACCCTAGCTTGGACATGTGGCCGAACCTTGGTTGAGTGGTGGCATGGCATGTGCATGAGGTTTGCAAGGTGGTAAAATGTGTGGACAAGTGTCCCTTGGTAAGGTGACACCTTGCCTTGGTTTAACCTTGACCCTCATCTATATATGCCTTTCCTTTCTCTTCCTTGGGAACCCTTTAGATCTTTTGTTGCTCTTCCCTCCTTGTGTGCATGACACACCTTCCTTGGAGAGCTTGGTGGACGATCCTTTCCCCTTGGTGGAGATCTCTTCTTCCTAATCTAGCTTGGTGGCTGAACCCTAGGTGGGTCTTGTTCTTTGGTAAGCATCTTCCCTCTCTCCTTAGCATTTTCTTCTCCATCCTGCCTACTCTTCGGCCATGGTGGTTATGGTTCTTATTCCTTTTCTTGAGGTGGACAAAAGTGGTGCGCTTGGAGCTAGGAGCTTGAGGTTTGGAGCTTTGGAGCTTGAGGAGTTGCTTAAGGTGGGTTACATAACTTCTAATCCTAGCTATACTACCTTCTTTATGTTGCATATTTCTTATATATTGATGATCGACCATTTCATGTTATGTTTCTTGCTCTAGTACATGTTTTTGATCTTATGGATATAGTGAGCAAGATGTTGTTGACGTTATTGATGGTTTACATACCTTTGGATCTAGTTGGCCGAACCATAGTTTAGGGTTTCCTTTGGTGGCAACACCCCTTTCTCTCCTTGGTCTAGAGAAGTGAGTTTGAGCTCTAGTGATGTAGGCAATACCTCTCTCTCATTTTAGTTGAGAGGTGAGTCTACATTCTAGTTGCTTGGGAAACATCCTCCTCTCACCATGGATTCAATAGGTGAGCTCTTGGATATGTGATGACCTAAGTTGAGGTTGGTCCTTGTGGTTGCCCGATTTGTGATAGAGGTTGTGCAAAACCCCTCTCTCTTGGTTGCTGAGAGGTGAGCCGATCTTCTTGATCAATTAGGGTTTGGTGCCCTTGTGCTTGAGGTTGAAGATGACCATGTTGGGTTGTGCCTTGCACGATATGACCTTGGAGTAGTGCTGCCCGATAGCTTTGTCTTGGGTTGTACCTTTGACCGATATGCCTAGTTGAGCTTGGCCAATACCCTTTGTGGAGTTGGAGCTTAGGCGATACACCTTGATGTGTTCTCTATACGACACACCTTGTGATAGCTCTTGGCCGATATGAAGTAGTCTTGTGCTGCCCGATATGGTGGGTGCATGGTGGAACCCTGTTAGGTGCCTTAATGGTGGCCGATATGAGATGTTTGACCTAGTTGGACGATAGGTCTTCGTATGGTGTTGCTTGTTATAGGTGGGAGACACACTGGCCCCTTCCTTGGGTGATATGAGTAGGATGGGTAACCTTGTGTCGAGCATGGGGTTGTGTTTGCCCGACACACCCTATGTGAGTTGGTCGATATGGTACCTTAGTGGTTACCATGTTCTCGGACGATAGGATGCCTTGGACAATAGAGTACCTTAGCCGTCATAAGGGTCCTTTGGACGATATGAGTTGATGGTTGAATGATAGGGCATCTTGGGTGCCACGGTCTTGGTCGACAGCCCTTGCTGATGTTGCACGATACACCTTGTAATCTGGTTGCCTAACACCTTGTGAGTTGGTTGCACGATAGGTTGAATCATGGTTGGTCGATATGATGGCACAAGTGCTCTAGGGGTTGTAACCCTAGCCGATACATCCTTTGGTGGGGGTTGGCACTACTCGCCATACCTATAGTGAGGGGTGTAGGAGCTTTGGTGAGGGTTCTGATAACCCAGAATGTATATAGTTGATAGTTCTCTGTTAATAATGATAATACAAGTGATATGATGTAATCACCTTAAATCTTGTATATATGATAATGGGTTAAGATGATAGGTTGTGAACTAGGAATCTTGGAAGCATATGATGTTGCTTCACATGATGATGTGGCTCATGATTATGATCACAACTATGGGGCATGATATATGCTTATGATTGATAATAAAATGATGATTTTTACAGCTTATGTGTAATATACTCATGGATGTTGCTTTATACTTGGTAGCATGATAATCCTGTTGATCCATGATGGCTTCAGTTATCTCTATGAATGTGTATACTAACCATGCAGGTATTTCATGTGGATTCATAGCCTGGTAAGAGCTATGAGATGTGTAAGGACCCTGGCCTCCATTTAGGGCTTATCCTGTTTGCTTTGCTTAACCCTGGTGTTTAGTTTCTTACTAATCACCTTTGATGATGATTAGGGTTTGTTTGTTCTTTGTTGAGAGCTGGAGGTGCTACTTGCAATTAACCCAAGTCTAGGGTTGTATAGCAAGTTTGTCACCTTGAGGAGTGTTCCTCTCTCTCCTTGCTTCCTCTAGTGTTGAGAGGAAGGGTTGGGCTCATTGCTTGAGTTGCTTTGGTCTTGGATGAGCTTGTTGGGCCTTGAGATGCCTTGCTTGAACCTTGCCCTTGCCTTGTGTCAGGCAGGAGTGCCTTGTATCGGCCTGGGTGTGTCGCCCAGGGTGCTGTCGGGCATGGTGTGGAGGTGTGTTGCCCATGGACCCTTTGACCTCTTTGACCTCATTTGTGTCACCACTAGTGGACACTTGGTGCTTGATGCTTGCATGTGGAAATGACCTTGGACATGTGTTTAGGGCATGTTTCAGTGGTGGCTTTACACATGGACAAGTGTCCCTAGGTGGGCGAAACCTTGCCTTTTCTTACCTTGGTTTCTTCTCCATCCTCTCCTATATATGTGTTTCCTTTCTCTTGCTAAGGATCCCTTTAGTTCCTTAGTTTCCCTCTCCCTTAGTGCATGACAACCCCCCCTTCTTTGCAAGCTTGGTGGCCGATCCTTACCTTGGAGTCTCCTTCTTCCTCTAGTGGTGGCCGAACCCTAAAGTGCCTTGCTCTTCTTCTTGGAGCTTGGTGCTAGGAGCTTGGAGCATGCTTAAGGCGGGTTACATAACTCCTAACCCTAACTATACTACCATCTATGTTCTTGTATGTTTCTTATGATCATAATCGGTTATGTATGTTGCTAGTTGAGTTTCTTGCTTAGTTGCTTCTAGTTGGCCGAGCCATGTTCTAGGGTTTTCTTGTTGATCAACACCCCTCTCCCTCCTTGGTCTATAGAAGTGAGCTTGAACTCTAGTGATATGAGCAATACTCCTCTCTCGTTTAAGTTGAGAGGTGAGCTTGTGTTCTAATTGCTTGAGCAACACCCTTCTCTCACCATGGATTCGAGAGGTGAGCTTTGTGGTGGATGTAGACCTTTGTTAGGGTTGATCCTTGTGCTGCCCGATTGGTGATAGGAAGTTGTGCAAGACCCCTCTCTCTTGGTTGTTGAGAGGTGAACCATCTTCTTGATCTATTAAGGTTTGGTGCCCTTGTGCTTGAGGTTGTTGACGACCTTGTTGGGTTGCATCTTGCCTGATATGGAATTGGGGTTGGTGCTGCCCAACATCCCTCTTTGGCCTAGAGCCTTGGTTGACATGTTGTAGTTGTGATGGGCGTCACATCCCTGGTTCTAGACCTTTGTGTGTCGGGCATCACACTATGTTGAGTGCCTTGCCCGATACACTTAACCTAGGAGGTGGCTTGGTGTTGTTATACCTTGATGTTGTGGAATCTTTGTTAGATAGTTCTGTGGTGGGCGTCACCCCTTGGCATCACCCCTTGGCCCTAGCCTTGTGTTTTGGCCGATAGAATGAGACCAGTTGGATGATATGCTTTCTTTGTTTCCGTTTGAAGTTGTACCCTTGGCCGTTGCACCTAGATGAGTGGTATGTTGGTCGTTACCCTTGTGTGTCGGGCGTCATGTTATGTGGAGTGCCCTGCTCGATACATACATATAGGGTTAGCTTGGTGCCCGATACACCTAGGATCCGCCTTAGACGTTGCACGACACCTGTGTTGCGTTGGGTGATGCAGGGTTGCCTGTGCACCATGGCTTTAGCTGCCAGAGTGGTTGTCGCCCGTTGCAACTCCTAGCATCCGGTGCACGATACACACCTAGTGCACAACACACCATTGCACGATATGTCTCTTTGTCTGAGCTGCACGTTATGCTGGTGGCCGTGATGCCTTGGTTGCCCGATAGCAGTTGGTTGCACGATACAACCTGAGGTGGTATCCCATTATCCTTGCTGGTGCTTGGCTGTTATGAGGCTAGAGTGTTGGGCGATATGGGAGAGTACCCTGCCCGATACTACCTCTAGTGAGGGTATCCTACCCGTCACACTTCTTGTGAGGGTAGTGGGCGCTTTTAGTGAGGGTCTTGTTCCTTCTGGAAAACCTATACAATAGTTCTTTATCATGCGATCACATATTTGTCATTTAAGAAGTTTTGGTTTATGGGTTGTAAACCCTTGGCACGTTTGGTAATGTTAAGGAGGTTGATATAGTAGAACGCACATATGTAAGCATGACATATATGAAACTCTAATGACATGATATTACATGTGTTTATGATCATCTTGATTATATGAATAATGCTGAGTAAATGGTAAGCATATAAGATGCTTTGTTTGATGATATGACCTATGTCTATGGTCGTAGGTTGAGGAATGAATGATAAGGCATATAGTCACCAATGTTGCCCTTTGTTTGATGATATGATCTTTCTGTTAATCCATGATGATTGTGTATACTAACCATGCAGGTGATTCATACAGATGCATAGCCAGGTAAAGGGCTATGAGGTATATATATATGTTTGAGTAACACTGCTCTGATGGTTACTCTTGATGATGAGATAATATGCATGATGTGTTTTGTTCTGAGGACCTGAGTTTGGCTAAAGTTCCTAAGTTGAGGTGTTATCCTCTAAATGATGATTTGGGATTGTTATCCCAAGTGATGAGGATGCCTTATGAGGCAGTGGTTTCTTGTGATGAGGGATGAAGATCCCAGGATACTGTGATGGTGGTAACAATGAGGAAGCTTTATGTTATGCATGTATTACACCTTGGTTGCCTCAATAATCCACCTAAAATATATTAACTAATCACAGTGGAACATATCATGTAGGTTGCCCTGGACATAGATCCATCATCGTTAGGAGCTGGTGATGGTGAAACGGGTTCTCCTGCGGGTTAACCCGGAGCACATATTTTTGAGTATGCGAGGTTTCTCCTAGCCTAAAGTGAGGAGGTAAGAGTGCAACATCGGTTGTAGACTCCAGAGTGCAGTTTCAGGCCCGTAGCTCAATATGTTAAGAACATGGTGAACAAGCCCATGGCTCAGGATATGTGATATGGGAGAATGAATGCATTCATGGCTCAAGAGCATGGTGAACAAGCCCATGGCTCAGTTTCACTAGCACCGATACCTGTACCAAGGCGGGCTAGGCAGAGGGTTGCCTAACCCTGTGGCTGAGGCCACTTAAGCATGAGACTGCGGTCCTACTTGTGTTGTACTCATGCACTGACCATGAGGTGGGAGGTCATGGAGTCCGGCTCTTCCATTGACCTTGTATGGCACCGACTCCTAGTTTCACAGGCGTCAGTTGGATATGAGAGGGATGGCTCACTTCCTTAGGGAACAATAATAATAATATATAATCCACCTGTATAGTATTTATTGCTTAAGGTAAAACACAGAACATTGATTGAGGCCTTGCTGTGCAGTTGATCTTGTTATACTTGCAGTTGCTTATACGTTCCTTATGTTATGTGGTAAGATCTTATAAATCTTGTCTTGTCAATCATGTTCCATAAAGAGATATTTGGTTGTATGCCTTCTGTATATCTGGTAAGCTTGATGGTATGGATAGATTCTCTATATAGACTGCTCTTTTTATACATTTTATTAGTCATCTACAATTGTTGCTTTAATCTTCCTTTGGTTTTATGGTTTCGACGGGGAGTTATGTTTCTTGTTGGGACTGTGTGTCTCACCCCGCTGGTTTGCAACCTTTTTAGGTGTTCGAGCTAGATTTGGTGGTGGTCGCGGGGTTGTGGCCGAGCAGCAAGACGAGCAGTAGAAGGAAAGAGATGGACATGCTGCTGTTTTAGTTGTTTTGTAGTAGAGTCTTAGAGTCATCCCTGTACCCTCAGGTCCTTGGAGGCGTTTTGTCATTGTTTCACGATGTATAGCTGTTGATGCTTATATATCCTACTGCTGGCTAGATGTGGGCCGTTATGTATATATAAATAGGTGATGAACTCATGTGATGACAAGACAGCTGATCTGCTAAGATGAGGACACGTATCCAGCCTTGTACATGTTTATATAACCTATTTTCTTGTAGGATAAGGATCTGAATGTAATAGTCTGTTGGTTTATCTGCTTTCCGAAATCGGTTTTAATTAACCCGTGTTTTTGGTAATAAGTGGTTTATGGTGTTGTCCGCACATTTTTGCGTAACACCTCACTATCTGTGTGATAGCGGGATGTGTTGCCACAAGTTTGGTATCAGAGCTCTAGGTTTGCTGAGTCTTCAGGGATCTAGGACTAGGTTGCGTCTGTTCTTGTGAGTTTTCTAGATTTTCTTACAATCATATTCTACCCTCAGTAGAAGAAAAAGCCAAGATGTCTGGAAACCATGAAGAACATGCTGCCGAGAACAGCGATGCTGCATTTGTTGATGGAGCTATAGGGCAGGAACATGGAGATCGGGTGCCTGAGGTTCCCCAACCTGACCCAACCATTTTCGAAAACCCAACCTATCAACAGCTTATGGGGTAGATGATGGCTATGATGAATCTCATGGTAGAAAGATTGACAGTGCCTCCGCCAAGAGCACAGGCTCCCCATGGTGAAACATCGGGTATTGGGAAGAACTTTGAGCAGCTTCGCCGAGTCGGAGATTTGGATTATGCTGGGACGGCTGATCCAGCAGATGCACATCTGTGGCTGACAGGTCTTGAGAAGGCCTTCCAAATCCTTGACATCCCCAAAGAAGACAAAGTCAAGCACGTTGTCTACCTTATGAAGGGTAGTTTTGGTCACTAGTGGACCATCGAGGAGGAGAAGCGACCCGGTGAGGTGATTAGTTGGGAGGCTTTCCGGCGTGAGTTCGTCAGCAGATACTTTCCGAAGACGTATCTGGATGAGAAGATCAGCCAGTTTGAATGCCTGCGCCAAGGAATGATGAACATCACAGAGTACGAAAGCCAAGTTCATAGACTTGTTGAGGTTTTGTCCTCACATGGCGGCAACAGATGACGAACGAATCGACGTTTTGAGAAAGGCATGAGTGCTGAGCTGACAACAACTGCTTCTGCGTCGGAGAACCGAGAGCAGTTTGCTACATTTGTGGAATCTGTCCGGAGGATCGAACGGTCAGTTAGGGAGAAAAGAGAATCCATGTCTAAGAAGAGGCTTGCTCAGTTCCAGGGTCAGAGGTTTGGTGGCTTCAAAAATCCAAGGTTTTCAACACCTTCCTTGATGAGAGGTTCCAGTGCACCATCGCAGTGGTCTCTGAGTAAGGGAAGAGGATATGTTTCTTCACCGTCAAAGTCTCATAGTACAACTTTTTTGGTAGTAACAGGTCCACTAGGCCACAACAGCGAGACCAGTCATGCCATCTTTGTGGTCAGATCGGGCATTTCAGGTCAAATTGCCCAAGTAGAGATGTTGAAGTGACACAACAGCTGAGGCAGAAACAACAAGGGTCATATAGACAGCAACCCAGTAGTAGTAGAGGGCGAGGACGTGGTCAAGCGTCGCAAGCGGGATCGTCTGCTCAAGGAAGCAGAGGACGTGGACAACAAGCAACGACTCGATTCTATGCTATGAGTCAGCCGGAGGCGATAGTCAACCCGCGAGTGGTGGCATGTCAGATGGAGTTATCTCATTCTGATTTGTCTTCTTCTTGCTTTATATCTGTTTTGGTTGACACGGGTGCTACACACTCTTTTATCGCCCATAGTATGCTTGATAAATATCTGTTACCTGTTAGTTATAAGAAAGATAGCTTGTTGTTAGAAACCCCTCTTGATGGTTCCTCGATGGTTCGAGAGGAGTGCCCATCGTGTGTCTTATCTTTTTCGGGACACAATATACAAGTGGATCTTATACCACTTGATATGCATGGTTTCGACGTGATCCTTGGGATGGATACCTTAGAGAAGTATAAGGTTGTTTTGGACTGTGGTTCCAAGCAAGCTATGTTTGATGATGATGGAGAGAAGTGGGTCTTTCAAGGAGATAGGAAGATTCTTCTGACATGTCTAGTATCAGCTATGGTGGCAGAACAGTTGCTACGACAAGGATGTAAGGCGTTCTTAGCTCACGTTGTGGATACTAAGATGAAAGGTCCTAGCCTAAAGGAGGTAGCGGTTGTTCGAGAGTTTGCGGATGTGTTTCCTGATGAGTTTCCCAGTGTTCCTCCACTCTGAAAGATTGATTTCGAGATCAATTTGGTTCCAGGAAAACAACCAGTTGCACAGACACCATATAGGATGGCTCTAGTAGAGATGACAGAGCTAAAGAAGCAGTTACAAGAGTTGTTGGAGAAAGGTTTCATCCGACCAAGTATGTTGCCTTGGGGAGCTCCAGTGTTGTTCGTTAAGAAAAAGGACGGATCTATGCGGCTATGCATAGATTACCAGTAGTTGAACAAGGTCACGATTAAGAACAAGTACCTATTGCCGAGGATAGATGATCTGTTCGATCAGTAACGTGGTGCTACAGTGTTTTCAAAGATGGATCTACGGTCGGGATATCATCAGTTCAGGATTAAGACATATGACATACCAAAGTCAGCTTTTAGGATGAGGTATGATCACTTTGAGTTTGTGGTTATGCCGTTTGGGCTAATCAAAGCGCCAGCTGCTTTCATGGATTTGATGAACAGGGTGTTCCGTTTGTTTCTAGATCAGTTTGTTGTAGTCTCAATAGATGACATCTTGATCTACAGTCAGGACAGTCAGAAGCATGGACAACATCTTAGACAAGCATTGACTCTCCTTTGCCAGCATCAGTTGTATGCCAAGTTTAGTAAGTGCGAGTTCTGGTTGAAAGAAGTAACTTTCTTGGGTCATGTGATATCCACAGAAGGAGTTAAAGTGGACCCGAGGAAGGTGGAGTCTGTTGCAGAATGGGAACAGCTGAAGACGCCGACTGAAGTTCGCAGTTTCCTGGGTTTAGCAGGATACTACCAGAGGTTTATAAAGGAATTTAGTGTGATCGCATCACCGATGACAAAGTTGACTAGAAAGGGTGTACCTTTTTTCTGGAATGATCGTTTCCAGCAAGCTTTCCAAAGTCTGAAGGAGAAGCTGACTAGTGCTCCAGTGCTAGTACTGGCAGAGCCTGGAAAGGGCTATGTTGTTTTCTGTGATGCTTCCAAGAAAGGTTTAGGTTGTGTGCTGATGCAGGAAGATCATGTGGTTTCTTTTGCTTCGCGATAGCTTAAGAAACACGAGGAGAACTATCCGACTCATGATTTGGAGTTGGCAGTAGTGGTTCATGTGTTAAAGATTTGGAGACACTATCTTTACGGGGAAGTGTGTCAGATGTTTACAGATCATAAGAATCTGAAGTACATCTTCTCGCAGAATGAGATAAACATGCGACAACACCGATGGATGGAACTAATCAATGATTACGACTGCACCATTGAGTATCATCCTAGTAAGGCGAATGTGGTAGCTGATGCGCTTAGCCAAAAGACTTCTTCTCTTTCTACAAGGAAGGCACAATTGAGTTCCTTGGTATGCCATAGACGAGATATGTTTGTTTCCTTGTGGCAGATGAATGTGCAGATGGAAGTTTCCTTGTTAGTAGGACTTTTAGCACATATGAAAGTCAAGCCTACGCTAAGACAGCAGATCAAAGATGCACAACAAACAAATGATACTATGCAGTTGATCAGGTCAAAGCTTGACAACGAAAAGCGTGATTGGTTCCATGAGTCCAAAGATGGACTAGTTTTCTATCATGATAGGATGGTGGTCCCCGATGCTGATAATCTAAGGAAGCTAGTGCTCGAGGAAGCACACACATCGATGTATTCTATGCATCCAGGAGTCACCAAGATGTATCACAATCTGAAGGACCTGTATTGGTGTCCTGGCTTGAAGAAAGATGTAGCCGAGTTTGTGGTTAAGTGTGTGGTATGCCAACAAGTCAAGGCTGAGCATCAGAAGTCGGCAGGTACATTGCAACCCCTGCCAATACCACAGTGGAAATGGGATCATATCACCATGGATTTTGTGGTTGGTCTGCCAAGGACAACTAAGAATCATGATTCCATTTGGGTGATAGTGGACAGATTGACGAAGTCTGCCCATTTCATACCTATGAAGACAATGTACACAGCCAAGAAGCTCACTAATGTATATGTAGATGAGATAGTACGCTTGCATGGTGTACTAGCAACGATAGTTTCCGATAGAGGTCCTCAGTTCACGAGTCATTTCTGGGAACAATTGCAAAAAGTATTGGGAACACAGTTGAGGTTCAACACCGCTTTCCACCCACAAACAGATGGACCGTCTGAGAGGACTATTCAGACTTTGGAGGATCTTCTTTGGGCTTGTGTTTTGCAGTTCCTAGGCAGTTGGGACGTACATCTCAGTTTGATAGAGTTCACCTACAACAATAGTTATAAACAAAGCATTGACATGGCTCCTTATGAGGCCTTATATGGTAGGAAGTGCAGATATACTTTATGTTGGTATGAATCTGGTGAATATCAGCTTTTGGGTCCGAAGTTAGTACAACAGACAATAGAAAAGATCAAAATGATACAACAACAGTTGAAAGCGACACATGACAGGCAGAAGTCGTATGCAGACAATCGCCGACGACCTTTAGAGTTCCAAGTAGGAGACAAAGTGTACCTCAAGGTCTCACCTTGGAAAGGCGAGCTAAGGTTTGGCCGGAAAGGTAAGCTAGCACCCAGATATATGGGGCCATATCCAGTAATAGCATGTGTTGGCAAGGTATCTTACAAGTTAGAGTTGCCGCCAGAGTTGCACATGTTACATCCAGTGTTCCATGTCAGTATGCTGAAGAAAAGTCACCCAGATACAGGGACAGTGATACAGCCAGTCGAGGTTAAGCTTGATGAAATGTGACCTACGAGGAAGGTCATGTGATGATCCTTGACAAAAGAGTAATGAAGCTGAAGAGGAAGGACCTGGTTCTGGTAAAGGTTCTTTGGCATCATCGTGGCATTGAGGAAGCCACGTGGGAGCTTGAGCAAGAGATGAGGAGGAAGTATCCCTCGCTTTTCTCTTCGGATTTTGAGGATGAAATCCCTTTGTAGAGGGTTATAGCTTGTAAGGACCCTGACCTCCGTTTAGGGCTTATCCTATTTGCTTTGCTTAACCCTGGTGTTTAGTTGCTTAATAATCACCTTTGATGATGATTAGGGTTTGTTTGTGCTTTGTTGAGAGCTGGAGGTGCTACTTGCAATTAACCCAAGTCTAGGGTTGTAGAGCAAGTTTGTCACCTTGAGGAGTGTTCCTCTCTCTCCTTGCTTCCTCTAGTGTTGAGAGGAAGGGTTGGGCTCATTGCCTGAGTTGCTTTGGGCTTGGATGAGCTTATTGGGCCTTGAGATGCCTTGTTTGAACCTTGCCCTTGCCTTGTGTCGGGCAGGAGTGCCTTGTATCGGCCTGGGTGTGTCGCCCAGGGTGTTGTCGGGCATGGTGTGGAGGTGTGTCTCCCATGGACCCTTTGACCTCTTTGACCTCGTTTGTTTCACCACTAGTGGACACTTGGTGCTTTATGCTTGCATGTAGCAATGGCCTTGGACATGTGTTTAGGGCATGTTTGAGTGGTGGCTTTGCACATGGACAAGTGTCCCTAGGTGGGCGACACCTTGCCTTGTCTTACCTTGGTTTCTCCTCCTTCCTCTCCTATATATGTGTTTCCTTTCTCTTGCTAAGGATCCCTTTAGTTCCTTAGTTTCCCTCTCCCTTGGTGCATGACACCCCCCTTCTTTGCAAGCTTGGTGGCCGATCCTTACCTTGGAGTCTCCTTCTTCCTCTAGTGGTGGCCGAACCCTAGAGTGCCTTGCTCTTCTTCTTGGAGCTTGGTGCTAGGAGCTTGGAGCTTGCTTAAGGCGGGTTACATAACTCCTAAACCTAACTATACTACCATCTATGTTCTTGTATGTTTCTTATGATCATAATCGGTTATGTATGTTGCTAGTTGAGTTTCTTGCTTAGTTGCTTCTAGTTGGCCGAGCCATGTTCTAGGGTTTTCTTGTTGAGAAACACCCCTCTCCCTCCTTGGTCTAGAGAAGTGAGCTTGAACTCTAGTGATATGAGCAATACTCCTCTCTCGTTTAAGTTGAGAGGTGAGCTTGTATTCTAGTTGCTTGAGCAACACCCTTCTCTCACCATGGATTCGAGAGGTGAGCTTTGTGGTGGATGTAGACCTTTGTTAGGGTTGATCCTTGTGCTGCCCGATTGGTGATAAGAAGTTGTGCAAGACCCCTCTCTCTTAGTTGTTGAGAGGTGAGCCATCTTCTTGATCCATTAGGGTTTGGTGCCCTTGTGCTTGAGGTTGTTGACGACCTTGTTGGGTTGCATCTTGCCCGATATGGTCTTGGGGTTGGTGCTGCCCAACATCCCTCTTTGGCCTAGAGCCTTGGTTGACATGTTGTGGTTGTGATGGGCATCACATCCCTGGTTCTATACCTTTGTGTGTCGGGCGTCACACTATGTTGAGTGCCCTGCCCGATACACTTAACCTAGGAGGTGGCTTGGTGTCGTTATACCTTGATGTTGTGGAAGCTTTGTTAGCTAGTTATGTGGTGGGCGTCACCCCTTGGCAGTAGCCTTGTGTTTAGCATGAGACCAGTTGGACGATATGCTTTCTTTGTTGCCGTTTGAAGTTGTACCCTTGGCCGTTGCACCTAGATGAGTGGTATGTTGGTCGTTACCCTTGTGTGTCAGGCATCAGGTTATGTGGAGTGCCCTCCTCGATACATCCATATAGGGTTAGCTTGGTGCCCGATACACCTAGGAGCTTCCTTGGACATTGTACGACACCTATGTTGCGTTGGGCGATGTAGGGTTGCCCGTGCGCCATGGCTTTCGCCGCCAGAGTGGTTGTCGCCCGTTGCAACTCCTAGCATCCGGTGCACGATACACACCTAGTGCACAACACACCATTGCACGGTATGTCTCTTTGTCTGAGTTGCACGTTATGCTGGTGGCCGTGATGCCTTGGTTGCCCGATAGTAGTTGGTTGCACGATACATCCTGAGGTGGTAGCCCGTTATCCTTGCTGGTGCTTGGCTGTTATGAGGCTAGAGTGTTGGGTGATATGGGAGAGTACCCTGCCTGATACTACCTCTAGTGAGGGTACCCTACCCGTCAGACTTCTTGTGAGGGTAGTGTGTGCTTTTAGTGAGGGTCTTGTTCCTTCTGGAAAACCTATACAATAGTTCTTTATCATGCGATCACATCTTTGTCATTTAAGAAGTTTTGGTTTATGGGTTGTAAACCCTTGGCACGTTTGGTAATGGTAAGGAGGTTGATATAGTAGAATGCACATATGTAAGCATGACATATCTGACACTCTAATGACATGATATTACATGTGTTTATGATCATCTTGATTATATGAATAATGCTGAGTAAATGGTAAGCATATAAGATGCTTTGTTTGATGATATGACCTATGTCTATGGTCACAGGTTGAGGCATGAATGATAAGGCATATATTCACCAATGTTGCCCTTTGTTTGATGATATGATCTTTCTGTTAATCCATGATGATTGTGTATACTAACCATGCAGGTGATTCATACAGATGCATAGCCAGGTAAAGGGATATGAGGTATATATATATATATGTCTGAGTAACACTGCTCTGATGGTTACTCTTAATGATGAGATAATATGCATGATGTGTTTTGGTCTGAGGACCTGAGTTTGGCTAAAGTTCCTAAGTTGAGGTGTTATCCTCTTAATGATGATCTGGGATTGTTATCCCAAGTGATGAGGATGGCTTATGAGGCGGTGCTTTCTTGTGACGAGGGATGAAGATCCCAGGATATTGTGATGGTGGTAACAATGAGGAAGCTTTATGTTATGCATGTGTTACACCTTGGTTGCCTCAATAATCCACCTAAAATATATTAACTAATCACAGTGGAACATATCATGTAGGTTGCCCTGGCCATAGATCCATCATCGTTAGGAGCTGGTGATGGTGAAACGGGTTCTCCTATGGGTTAACCCGGAGCGCATATTGTTGAGTATGCAATGTTTCTCCTAGCAAAAAGTGAGGAGGTAAGAGTGCAACTTCAGTTGTAGACTCTAGAGTGCGGTTTCAAGCCCGTAGCTCAATATGTTAAGCGCATGGTGAACATGCCCATGGCTTAGGATACGTGATATGGGAGCATGAATGCATTCATGGCTCAAGAGCATGGTGAACAGGCCTGTGGCTCAGTTTCACTAGCGCCGATACCTGTACCAAGGCAGGCTAGGAAGAGGGTAGCCTGACCCTGTGGCTGAGGCCACTTAAGCATGAGACTGCGGTCCTGCTTGTGTTGTACTCGTTCACTGACCACGAGGTGGGAGGTCATGGAGTCTGGCTCTTCCATTGACCTTGTATGGCACCGGCTCCGGGTTTCACAACCGTCGGTTGGATCTGAGCGGTATGGCTCACTTCCTCAGGGCATAATAATAATAATATGTAATCCAACTATATAGTATTTATTGCTTAAGGTAAAACACAGAACATTGATTGAGGTCTTGCTTGTGCAGTTGATCTTGTTATACTTGCAGTTGCTTATACGTTTCTTATGTTATGTGGTAAGATCTTATAAATCTTGTCTTGTCAATCATGTTCCATAAAGAGATATTTGGTTGTATGCCTTCTGTACATCTGGTAAGCTTGATGGTATGGATAGCTTCGCTATATAGACTTCTCTTGTTGTACCTTTTATTAGTTAGCTGCTGTTGCTGCTTTAATCTTCCTTTGGTTTTATGGTTTCAGCGGGGAGTTATGTTTCTCGCTGGGACTATGTGTCTGACCCTGCTGGTTTGCAACCTTTTTAGGTGTTCGAGGTAGACGTGGTGGTGGTCGTGGGGTTGCGGCTGAGCAGCAAGATGAGCAGTAGAAGGCAAGAGATGGACATGCTGCTATTTTGGTTGTTTTGTAGTAGAGTCTTAGAGTCATCCCTGCACTCTCAGGTCCTTGGAGGCATTTTGTCGTTGTTTCATGATGTATGGCTATTGATGCTTGTATCTCCTGCTGCTGGCCGGATGTGGGCCGTTATGTATATATAAATAGGTGATGAACTCATGTGATGACAAGACAGCTAATCTGCTAAGCTGAGGACACATATCCAACCTTGTACATGTTTATATAACATGTTTTCTTGCAGGATAAGGATCTGAATGTAATAGTCTCTTGGTTTATGTACTTTCTGAAATCGGTTTTAATTAACCCATGTTTTTGGTAATCAGTTTTTTATGGTGTTGTCCGCATGTTTTCACGTAACACCTCGCTGTCTGTGTGATAGCGGGATGTGTTTCCACAAGATGTATGTGCTTGAATAGCACCATGTGGTAATGAGATAACAAGTTGATAGGTCTGAGGACCTGATATCAGGCTGAGTGCCTAGTTGAGGTGTTATCCTCTGATGATGAGATAAGGGATGCATTCCCAGCATGTTGTTGCATGATGATGATTCCATGAGAGGCAGTTGTTGATATCATGAGGGATTGAGGTCTCAAGACAGTATGATGATGGCAATAATGATGTAATTCTATAAGACTATGCTATACTTTGGTTGCCTCAACAATTGTCTTAAAATATACTAATTAATTATAGATGAACATATCATGTAGTTTTCCCTGGCCATAGATCCATCATTGTTAGTATCAGAGTGATGGTGAAATAGGTTTATCCTACGGGATTACCTAGAGCGCATATTATTGAATATGTGAGGTTTCCCCTAGCCTAAAATAGGAGGGTTTGAGTGCAGCTGTGGTTGCAGACTCAGGATATATGGAGCATGATATGTGATGATGAGCATGATGTGTTCATGGCTCAGATGTATATACTAGCACCTGTGTCAAGGTGAGCTAGAGATATGGGTAGCTTGCGGAGCTGACCCAGAGGATGAGGACCTATAAGCATAAGATTGCGGTCTTGCTTGATGATTAGTGTACTGACCACGAGAAGGTGAGGGCATGTAGTCCGGATCTCCTTATACCATGTATTGCACTGGATTGGGCTTCACAGCCAATGGTTGGATTTGAGAAGGAAGGCTCACTTCCTCAGGGCATAATAAAACATAATCTAGCTGAATAAGTATATCTTGCTTAGAACAAAATACAGAACATTGTTTGAGGCCTTGCTTATAAAGCTGATCTAGTTGTACTATACAGTTGTGTGTAGGATCCTTATATATTGGGATAAGTTCTTATAAAGCTTATCTTGTCAATCATGTTCCATAAAGAAATACTTGGTT
Source organism: Alisma plantago-aquatica (assembly GCA_963693085.1). NCBI lineage: Eukaryota > Viridiplantae > Streptophyta > Magnoliopsida > Alismatales > Alismataceae > Alisma > Alisma plantago-aquatica. Next base: position 940,033,404 of record OY856413.1, on the reverse strand, counting down.
ATATGCCTCCTGGATATCTTGGTAAGATTGATGGTAATAATAGCCTTGCTCAGTATGTTGCTCTTGTTATACGCATTATCAGTTATCTGTTGTTATTGCTTTAACTTTATGAGGTTTTATAGTTTCGGCGGGGAGTTATGTTTCTCGTTGAGACTGTGTGTCTCACCCTGCTAGTTTGCAACCTTTTTAGGTGATCGCTCTAGACATGGTGGTGGTCGTGAGGTTGCGGCTGAACAACAAGAAGAGAAGTAGAAGGAAAGAGATGGACATGCTGTTGTTTTGGTGGTTTTGTAGTAGCATCCTAGAATCATCCCTGTACACTCAGGTCCTCAGAGGTGTTTAACGACGTTTCATGATGTCTAGCTGTTGTAATTTTGGTATATCCTACTGCTGGCCACACATGGCCGTTATGTATGTATAAACAGGTGATGAGCTCGGGTGCTGACGGTACAGCTGGATCCGATAAGTTGTGGACATACATCAAAGCTTGTAATGTTTTTATAACATGTTTTTCTGTAGGATCTAGATGCAAAAGTTCTCTTATGTATGATTTCCGCAATCGGTTTTAATTAACCCGTGTTTTCGGTAATATGTTGGTTTTGCACGTTTGCGCGTGTCATCTCGTTGTCTGTGTGATGGCAGGGTGTCACAATCACCAAGGGGGACAACTCCATGGAAGGATGAACATCAAAACCCTAAAACAATTTGATTATCATCATGGGATAAAACCAAACCAAAACCCAAGGAGAGAAGGGAAACATACACTATCAAAAATCACTCAAAACCTTTGTTAATAAGGAGGATATCAGAACCATAAACATGAGAAGTACCAACCTTTTAGCGCACACAACAAGAACCATCATCTTCACCATCACCACAAATTCGGCTACAAGATTTAGGGTTTAGGAGGAAGAATAATCTATACAAGAATACTTCAACATCTTAAACCCTAAAATAAGGTAGCATTATTCATCAACTCATGATCACAACTTTAATATAAAAAGTATGCAACATAGATAAGGGTGCAATAATAGAAGAGGGGAAAGCTATATAACCCAACTTAAGAAGAAGATCAAGCTTCAGAGCCACAATCTCCAAGAGATAGAAGAAACTCCAAACTTGGATCAACTCCGCAACCAATAAGGTCACCTCAAGAAAAGACAACACACCAAGGTCAAAGGAAATCTCATGAAGAATTAAGCACAAAACCCTATGTTGAACAAGAAAGATGAAGGAGGGAAACTTCATCTCACTTAGGTACTCCCATGGAAAACCTTGGATCTCGGCCTCTATTTAGATAATTTCCTCAAAAAAGGCACCATGGAAGAACCACAGTCTATGGCCAAGAGGACAAAACGAGAATTAGGGTTTCAAGAAAATGAGATCAAGAACTCTATGTAGTGAAGTTCCTCAAAAAAGACAACATGGAAGAACCACATTCTATGGCCAAGAGGATGAAAGGAGAATTAGGGTTTCAAGAAAATGAGATCAAGAAAAGATAACAACTTACCAAGGTCGAGGATCACCAAGAACCACCTCAAGGTAGATGATCAAGCCCTAGATCAGCACATGCAAAGGTGATCGGCCACCAAAGCTCCACCATCATCCCCTTCTCTTACTCCACCAAGATAAAGGATGAACACAAGCAAGATGAGAGGAATAAGAGAGACAAAGGGAATAGTTGCATGTGAAAGGAGCAACATATATACTCAAGGGCAAGAGAGAGGTGAAAATTATGAGGTGTCAAGGTATTAGAGTGTCTCATGACACTTTCTCCCTTAAAAGGTCTGTTAAGAAAGTACTCTTGATAAGCATGCATCAAAGGGTGAAAAGAACAAGGTAGTGTAGCAACCACTTATGTCCACTACACCCTTTGGTCAATGTAAAACATCCAAAGTATCGACTGCAACATGAAACCGACCAAGGTAGATCGCAACACAACAAAACAAGCAAACCCTAGAGACCTCATTCAAAGTCAAAACACCTAGGTCGCTACAAACACCACCAAAGCAAGGTGTATCAGTAAAAACACAACCCAACATGAAGCATTTCGGTCACTACAAGGATCAACATCAGCATGGTCAATGACACACTCAACAAGCACCACCCATGAAACCCTAGCAAACCCTAGCATCTACACATTATTCCAGAAAGGGGGTTAAACAACCGACACCAAAGGCGTATTCTGTAGTAGTGATTACAACTATTTTCACACATTTTTGCATAAAAATTAAAAAAAGGGGATAGAGTAATCATACATGCAAAAAGGGGATAGAGTAATCATACATGCACATTATCCTTAGGTGCGTGTCATAGTAGTTGCATAACTGTCATTATGTAGTTGCATTCACATCTTTTGAGCATACTCACCTTGAGACGGAATGATAGTGCATGCATCATTCCACCAAAAATGTAGAATTAGGACATCTTCACTTGCATTTAGCATCATGATAGGTCATTAATTTTTGTATTGCATGATTGACTGTTATGTGCTTCTTTTTCTTCCACATCCACCCATTCCATCCACCCATTCCATCCACCCATTGCTCTAAGTGGTAGGTCACCCATAATATTCTCCTCATTCATGAACATCATGAGATCTGTTTCCATTTAGATGGTAGTTAGGAAAAGGAGCAACGTAGATAGGAGATCACAAGATGCACCAATCCTAAACTGGAGGATTGTCTTATATTAACTACATTACTTGATAGTGTTCTATAATTTTGGGGTGGACATCTTTCATGAACGATTATTGTCGCATAAAGGGCAGTTAGTGTTCAGTGGTCAATAAGGGCCGGTTTTTGGAAAGAAAGTGGGGATGATGCAGATGCATTTCATGTATTTATATCATTATGCTGACTTATCTCAACCAGATCCAAAGTTTTGTTGCCCGAGGACGAGCAAGGTTTAAGCTTAGGGGAGTTTGATGGATTTTGAGTCACTTTTATAGGCTTATTTTATATCTGTTTTATTCATGTATTTGTCATTTTCTTGATTATATTTGCATAATTCACTATAGTTGGCCTTTAAGCTCTATTTGCATCAAATTATACTTATTTCATCATAATTATATGATTTTATATAATCCCCGGACTTATGCACATGTTTCAGAACTTTTTTAGGTACTTTCACAGTGTCCAGAGTCGATACCATCGACCCTGGTGTCGATAGTATCGACATTTCATCAGGAATCAACCCCGAAAATCGATTTTGGAAGGAAATATTAACATCATGGTCGATACCATCGACCTGGGTGTCGATGGTATCGACAGTGTCGGGATCTGCCGAATTTTTGCACTAAAACGGAGCGTTCTAATCCGACAGTTGAGTTTTTCAGTGTCGTAAAGTGGTCCAATGACCTAAGGAGAGCACGACCAGCCCTAGGGGGGATCTCATATCATGCCGCATGACATCCAAGAAGGAGGGAGAGAAGATATGAGAGCCGAAGGCTGCCAACTGGGCGATTTGGGCACCTCCGACGGGCGATTTTGCTGCTGGAAGACTACAAAACACACATTTCTCAAGGAGGATCTCCAGGAACACCTTCGTTTCAGGGATTATACGAGTTTTCTCCATGTTTCCCATGTTTTTCTTCTCTACTCCTATGTATTCTCCATTTCCAACCATGCGACGCTAATCCCCATCATTCCGTAGGACCCGGGAGTAGCCCGGGGAACCGTTATATTGAATTTTTGCATGAATTAATATAGAATTCTCATTTCTTGGATATATAATTGTGGAGATTGCTAGATTTACTTTTGCTTCATGACCATAGTAAAGATTTACACTAATAATTACTCTGAAAAGGGGATTAAAGGTCAGAAAACCCACTTTTATACACCATCGTATACGTTCCTTAGACTAGGCGACGTATGGATAGTGGAGAGATACCCAGAGTCATCGTTAATGGACATAATCTAAGATATAAATTACTACAAAAGTAGAATTGGCTTAGATTTGGGTATTGGATTGTACCGTGGAAGCGAGCAATCTTGATTACATGCTCTCTATCTAAGATTGGATAAAATCTATGTTATTTATGTAAGATATTAGGTATAAAGAGACCCTGTGGTGAAATCGGAAACCCTAAGGAATCCCATTCCATTTGATTAAACCAACATTTAATCATCGCTCTTTTGTTTTCCCTTTATTTTATTTTCTTTTTCAAACCTATCAACTCTTTTAATCGGTTTAGCTGGTCACAACCAGTTAATAGTAGTCTACTAAAATTCACGTTTCCCTAAGTTCGACTCGGGCCTCACAAAGGCCTATATTACTCTGACGCGTTCACTTGCATTCTATGCATGGTAAATTCATGTCAAGTTTTTGGCGCCGTTGCCGGGGAAACGGTGAATTTTAGCACTACGAGTGCTGCGAGAGGCCGCACTAGGCCACTTTTAATTTCTGTAATTTTTCTTTTAATCTTTTGAACTGAATTGCAAATCTTATTAATTGTTTTAATTATTAGTACTGGTTTATACACTACCATTTGAAATTTCAGGTACTAGTAAAGTAACAATGGATGATGGAGTGGCAAATGAGGAGCAGATGATATGGGATAAGATCAAGGCTTCTTCCTCCTCTACATCTAAGGGGCCAATCAAGAGGTTGGCCATCAACATTCCTAACTACAAAATTGATCCAGGGCTAATTAATTTGGTCAAATCTAATGCATTCCATGGGCTAAAGAATGAAGATCCGGTGACCCGCATCAGCACGTTTGTGGAAAACTGTGATATGATAAAGATTGACAGGTTCCCACAAGAGACACTCTACCTAAAACTTTTTCCCAGTTCTTTAGGCGGCAATGATTGGGAATGGATGCACAATCTGGATGACGAGTACGTTGAATCTTGGGATCACATGGTTGAGGTGTTCTTTGAGAGGTTCTTTTTGCCTGAAAAGATGAATGATCTAGTAAGGAAGATACACAACTTCAGCCTACGAGCCGGTGAAACTTATTCTGAAACTTGGGAGTGCTTCCAGATAATGCTGCAGAAGTGTCCACATCACAACTTAGACAAGGAGAAGCAAGCTAAAATTTTCTACTTCGCCCTAAATGAACATGATATGAGCAATTTGGACTCAGTAGGTTATGGTTTCTTTTTGAACAACACAGGCACAAGGTGCTGGGAGATTCTAAGGAACATGTCCAAAAAGCAGTCATGGGGTGAAAGAGATGCACTTGAGCAGGTCGGCGTGACACATGAAGCAAAGGCCATCAAAGCACTTAACTACAAGATGGATCTTATAGCCAAGATGCTCCTAGGGAAGGAGAGCAAAGGGTCTGATGAGGAAGCACATGCAAAGTACATGCATCAATAGGGATATAGAAATAACAATTGCAATTGGAGGAAGGAACAAAATTTTCAGAAGCCGCAACCTAGCCTAGAAGAAAAGAACAATGAATTGATTAGTTAGGTGGTGAAGCAAAATCAGGAATTCATGGGCTCGCTCGCCAAGACAGTACAGTCACATGGTGAGTACTTGAACCAGTTTGGGCAGCAGATACAGAACCATGGTTCACAACTGAGGATTCTAGAGACGTCCATAACCCAAATTGCAACTGAGGTGGCTACCATGAAGCAAATCATTCAACAAAAAACCATCTGGGAATGTAGAGGTTGCTCAAGTACATCATCAAGTGAAGTATATATATGTGATTAAGGAGACATAGCCCCCAGTGGGGGAGGTCCATGAAAAGGGAAAAATGCATTTTGAAACGGAGGCTAAACCCAGTGTGCCATACCCCTGTAGCTTATATGGACTACCAGGAGGATGTAGCCTGGGTAACCGTTATATTGAATTTTTGCATGAATTAATATAGAATTCTCGTTTCTTGGATATATAATTGTGGAGATTGCTTGATTTACTTTTGCTTCATGACCATAGTAAAGATTTAGACTAATAATTACTCTAAAAAGGGGATTAAAGGTCAGAAAACCCACTTTTATACACCATCGTATACGTTCCTTAGACTAGGCGACGTACAGATAGTGGAGAGATACCCAGAGTCATCGTTAATGGACATAATCTAGATATAAATTGCTACAAAAGTAGAATTGGCTTAGATTTGGGTAGTGGATTGTACCGTGGAAGCGGGCAATCTTGATTACAGGCTCTCTATCTAAGATTCGATAAAATCTATGTTATTTATGCAAGATATTACGTATAACGAGACCCTGTGGTGAAATCGGCAACCCTAAGGAATCCCATTCCATTTGATTAAACCAACATTTAATCATCGCTCTTTTGTTTTCCCTTTATTTTATTTTCTTTTTCAAACCTATCAACTCTTTTAATCGGTTTAGGTGGTTGTAACCAGTTAGTAGTAGTCTACTGAAATTCACGTTTCCTTGAGTTTGAATTGGGTCTCACAAAGGCCTATATTACTCTGACGCGTGCACTTGCGTTCTATGCACGGTAAATTCGTGTAATACATCATTCCCACATTCTTGGAACACAGGGTTAAGAAATCTTATTATGATCAACCAACTATTCTAAAACAACAATAGGTATCGACCATCTAGATACACGACTATAGGTAGAGACCATTCATGCACACTACCATAGGTAGCCACCACCACCACCTCTTGGTGTAGTGACCTCCATGCACACCAAGAGTAGAAACCACCACCACCTCTAGATGTAGCGACCAACTCGCATGACCAAAATAGGTAGCAACCTTCAAGCATAGCGACCAAGCTAGATCAGGGTTAGGGTTTACCTTGCGACCGCAACAACTTACACATTTAGCGACCACAAGGAGAACCATCACATAGGTAGCGATCAAAGAGTGAGCACAATCAACATCTTGACCTTAAAACATGAGGATGTAGCGACCTCCCAAATAGGGTAGGGTAGCAGGAAAAACAAGGCGACTCTCATGAGTATCGACAAACACAAGGGTCAACATGTAGCGAGACAAAACATGTTGGATCCTAGATGGGTGATTAGATGCTCTAGAGGGGGGTGAATAGAGATGAATGCACTTAATCAAAATTCATTAGAACTTCAAGATATATCACTATTTATGGTTGATAAATAGGAGGTTTGAGTGCAACTAAAACATGCGTAGCAAGGGGGAGAGAGATTGAACATACACCAATTGACAAGCTATTTAGAGTGGTTCCACACTTCAAACTAGAAGTGACTCAGTCCACTACCTAGAGAGGTCAACCTTTAGGATTTCTTAACCATTTCACTCTTATATTCATTCATAAGACTTACAATACATGACCAACCAAAGGACTTACCTATCCAATACAAAGAGTCTTCAACCTTACCAATGACTTACCCACTTTACAATGAGTCTTCGTCCTTCACCAAGGACTTACCCACTCTTGCACAAGTCTTCAGCCTTGTCGGGATTACCCACTCTTCTTGGATCTTCAGCCTTTGACTTCACCTTCACTCGGAGAAGCTTCCACCAATGACTTACCCAATTGAGCAAGGAGTCTTCTGCCTTCACCAAGGGCTTACCCACTCTTCTCCAAGTCTTCATCCTTGATCTTCACCAAGGGATGCCTTCCCTTATTCTTCTTCACCTCTCTTAGCCACGAGAGAGAACCTTCATCTTCATGGTTGAAATGAGAGATAGGGAGGTGGTGGAAGTGAGAGCCTCACAAGATATACATGTAGGACTAGCTCTCTTATAGATTTCCTACTCACTCTAATGAATGTAGCAAGTGATTAAGCTTAGAGAGAGAGAGAGAGAGGAGGCTGTAGGAGGCACTCAACTATAAAATAGGAACCTCACATAGAGTTTTGCATTGAATGCTCAACCTTAGAATGAAGCCCAAGGGGTCCTATGTATAGCTGGGATGCCTCTTAACCTTTTGGAACACTTAAGAATGAAAACTAGCCATTTTGTGGCTTGCATATATTTTCACTTGTTTCAACTCCACAATGGCTAGAAACACTTTTCTACACTTTTCCGTATAGTGCAATCAGTCAAGTTTCTATAAAGGTAACTCGACCGATCCCACTAAGAGACAAGATCAATTTAGTCCATCGGTCGAGTTTGTCCTAGGGTAACTCGACTGATTCACTTAAATCATTTTTGGTCAGTAGAGGGATTGGTCGAGTTATGTGAAGTGTAAACTTGACCGATCAAAAGTCATTTTCAAGATCCAATAAGGATCGGTCGAGTTTGCAACTCGACCGATGAACAACCTGATGTGAATTTTAGAAAATGGCTTTTGAGTGCTTAAATATTCAATCTAACTGCTCCTGATTTTTTCTAAGCTTAGTTACAAGTCATACAATCATTACAAGTGATTTACAACATGATTCTAATGGATTTACATCATATTCCAAAAATGTGCACTTGTATTGACTTTGACTTGTCTTTTCTCCAATTTGATATGTGTAAGTTAGGGCATTTGCAGTGTGTCTGTACCTAATATGAAATCACTCAAGTAGAGACATTAAACACAATTAATTAGAATGGTTTAGTCTTCATCAAAACACGGGTTTAGTCAATTTAGACCTTGAGTTAACAAAACATAGCTATCACTAGAAACCACTAACCTAGTCATGGGTAGCGAGCATCACCACCTCTAGGTGTAGCAAGCATAGGATCAACTGTAGTGACCCCAAGGTCAAGCCTCTCCAATCAGTTCATAACCAACCTCAAAATAGAGTAGACCTATGATCAGATGATAATCATCAAGAAAACTAAGCATCACCAAGGGGGAAAACTCCATGCAAGGATGAACATCAAAACCCTAAAACAATCTGATTATCATCATGGGATAAAACCAAACCAAAACCCAAGAAGAGATGGGAAATGTATGCTATCAAAAATCACTCAAAACCTTTGTTAACAAGGAGGAAATTAGAACCATAATCATGAGAAGTACCAACCTTTTAGTGCGCATAATAAGAACCATCATCTTCACCATCACCACAAATTCGGATACAAGATTTAGGGTTTAGGAGGAATAATAATATATACAAGAATACTTCAAAACCTTAAACCCTAAAATAAGGTAGCATTATCCATCAACTCATGATCACAATTTTGATATAAAAAGTAGCATGAAAGATAGATAAGGGTGCAATAATAGAAGAGGGGAAAGTTATATAACACGGCTTAAGAAGAAGATCAAGCTTAAAATCCACCACCTCCAATAGAGAGAAGGAACTCCAAACTTGGATCAACTCCATGGCCAACAAGGTCACCTCAAAAAAAGACAACACACTAAGGTCAAAGGAAATCTCATGAAGAATTAAGCACAAAACCCTAGGTTGAACAAGAAAGAAGAAGGAGGGAAACTTCATCTCACATAGGTACTCCCATGGAAAACCATGGATCTCGACCTCTATGTAGAGAAGTTCCTCAAAAAAGGCACCATGGAAGAACCACAATCTATGGCCAAGAGGATGAAAGGAGAATTAGAGTTTCAAGAACATGAGATGAAGAAAAGACAACAACTTACCAAGGTCAAGGATCACCAAGAACCACCTCAAGGTAGATGATCAAGCCCTAGATCAGTACATGCAAAGGTGATCGGCCACCAAAGCTCCATGATTAGCACCTTCTCTTGCTCCACCAAGATCAAGGATGAACACAAGGAAGATGAGAGGAAGAAGAGAGAAAAAGGGAATAGTTTCATGTGAAAGGAGCAACATATATACTCAAGGGGAAGAGAGAGGTGAAAATTATGAGGTGTCAAGGTATTAGAGCCTCTCATGACACATGTCCCTTAAAAGGTCTGTTAAGCAAGTACTCTTGATAAGTGCATGCCATAAAGGGTGATGAGAACAAGGTAGTGTAGTAACCACTTCGGTCCACTACACCCTTTGGTCAATGCAAAACATCCAATGTATCGACTGCAACACCAAACCAACCAAGGTAGATCTCAACACAACAAAACAAGCAAACCCTAGAGACCTCATCCAAAGACAAAACACCTAGGTCGCTACAAACACCACCAAAGCAAGGTGTATCAATCAAAACACAACCCAACATGAAGCATTTTAGTCACTACAAGGATCAACATCAGCATGGTCAATACCACACTCAACAAGCACCCATGAAACCCTAGCAAACCCTAGCATATACACATGATTCCATCTTATCATCCAAGGCTTGAACAAGGCACCCCTAAGCACGATTCTCTCTCTCATGATGCTAAGATAGAAAATGATCAACCTACATGTGACAAATTGTAAGATAGACCCTCCACATGGGTATGTTGCAACTTGTCCAAGATAAGCATAACTAGCTCAAACATCAATAAAATCAGACCAAACTAAAAACATATCAGATTAAGGTTCAATCATCTTATTAGAAAAAGAGAACACAATCAAGAACTAAACTAGGTCAAGGGTCATACATCCATAAATCCCAAACAAGGATTTTGCCCCCAAAATTCTATGTGAAAAGAGATGGATACTTCATGTGCATCTCCTACCCGAGCTTCCACGTGGCTTCCTCCATGCCATAGTAATGCCACAAAACTTTAATTTAAATGATATCATTATTCTTAAACTTCTTCACCCTTCTATCTAGGATCAACATAGGACCCTTCACAATAGCTTATATCCTCATCCATCTTGACCTCTGTTGGCTGTAAAACCAACTCAGTGTTTGAGTGACACTACCTCGACATCAAAACATGAAACACTAGATGCAACATGTGCAGCTCAGGTGACAAATCCAACCTGTAAGCCACTTTCCCAACATGTGTCACCATAGGGTAAGGTCCCATATAACTAGGAGCCAACTTACCCTTCTTACCAAACCTCAACATGCCTTTCTAAGGAGAAGCCTTGAGGTACACATTATCTCCCACTTGTAAATATAAGGGACTACGATGATTAATGTCATATGATTTCTTCCTGTCTTGGATTGCCTTTAGTTGTTGCTAGATAACTTTGATATTTTATGTTGTCTGTTGGAAAAAATCAGGAGCCAAAAGTTGTTATTCACCGGACTCATACCAACACAATGGAGACCTACAACATCTCTCATACAAATCCTCATAAGGTGCCATATTAATGCTCTTGTGATAGCTGTTGTATACACAAACTTGATCAGACTGAGATGTATATCCCAACTGCCCAAAAATTGCAAGACACATTCTCTCAACAGATCCTCCAATGTGTGCATCATCCTTTCATAGTCTCCATCTATTTGTGGATGAAACACCATGTTGAACCTCAATTGCGTATTCATAGTTGTATGTAGATGTTCTAAAAAATGACTAGTAAATTGAGGACCTTTGTCAGACACAATGGTAATTGGAATACCTGACTGGCCTAAATCACACATCCAAAAGGAGCAGATTTAGAGTAGTCAGACTTTTAAAGAGATAACCCAACTCTCAGGCCCCCGCAACGATAAACAGGGTGTGATGTAGCGATCGAGGTCGAACACATGGACAAGATTAACAATGTTAAGCACACATAAACTAACGCACTTATACTCCAGATAAAGATGGTATATTAAAGAGGTGTCCTCTAAGTACGATGGAACTCAAACCAAGATAGATCAAGAAAACAAAGGTAACAAAAACAAACGAAAACAAAAATAAGATGAAATAAGTATATGGAAGGAAACTCGGATCGGGTTTCACCTACTAAGACTTCTCTCCAAAATAGAAACATCATCTCTCTCTCTCTCGTGTACTCTCATCAAGATTACAATCAACCATCAGAAATGTCATTTCCACTCTCTCTCGAGATGAGGATAGATCTATGTCTAAGAGTAGCCTCTCTCTTGAGATGGCCACACGTAAAGCACAAGGCAAAACACATGGGTTAAAGATTTAGCATTCCAACACTCTCATGCATTCATACTACTCCATAAGACGTGATAAAAGTGATATTACTCTCTCAAGATATCAACTATCAAACATCACAAGATGGTAGCTAAGCATACAGGTGAAGCATTAAAATAGGTGCATGGAGATAACCTTGACAATAGTATATATATATATTCAACAAAGAGAGACAATATACATGTTGGGAGAGCCTTAGTGGCTACTCCCAACCCAAGTTAAGGTGTTTAGCCGCTCTTGCTTGCGGACAGCATAACGACATTATAGAAAGATAGATACATGAAGTCCACAAAGTGCGGAGGGAAGTATAGCAAAATGGAATGATAGATATAGACAGAGAGAGATGGGACATGATACAACATGGTACTTCTTCAATCTGGATCTAGCACATCAATTGTGCGGACGATCTTCTTCTCTCGAAGAAGGGGTCTTCAGTCTTCTCTCTCCTCAGCTTACACCTTTGGAGATCTAAGACTGGTTTATGGGATGGAATGGACAAAGCGTGCAGTTAAGGCTAGTGGTGGTTTGTGGGGCCAGTCGTCATTCCTGGAACTCTACTAGAGCCTTGGGTAGTGGGCCCGGGCATTACAATGGTATCAGAGAATTGTAACATCCCAGGATTTGAGGCCTCGAATAAAACACTCTTAAAAGGAATGATTGGACTACCCATATCACCAAGGTGCACCTCCTTTTTTGGGATCCCATCACTAAGAACTCTATAGTTAAGCGTGCTCAGCTTGGAGTAGTACTGGGATGGGTGACCTGTTGCGAAGTTGATCCTGGCATGCGCGTGAGTGAGGACAAAGAGCGCAGTTAAGGCTAGTGGTGGTATGTGGGGACAGTCATTATTCCTAAATCTCTACTAGAGACTTGGGCAGTGGGCTTGGGCATTACAACTAACAACCTCGGTCTACAGCGAGGATGCCACGTTTGGCCTAACGGTGGCTAAATAGCATCCACAAAGTATGGCCCCTTGTCCTAGGTACTCAAGAGGGGTTCCACTAGGATAAAAAGCCTCAACTCTACGTAATGTGGTTCCACTAGGACTGACATGAAAAACAAAGTAACCAACCAAAGAAGTAGGTCCACAAGGGTTGTATACTTCAACTGGTGGGTACCAATGGATCTCCAGTTATTAATGGATAACCCTACTACTAAAATAGTACCACCAGGATCTCTGGTTATTGTTGGGTACAATGCTACTCAACTGAAATACCACCGATATCCAATCAGTTGCTGTTAGATACTAAGTTTTAGGCTACTTCTTCCTATATCTGATAGTCCATAGCCTATTTCACCCATCCCGGTACAAACCTCTAGGGAGGGTTCTACGGTGTTCAGGGCATCTACTATTACTATTGTAGTTTTACTGACTACTTGAGCTATTGGACCGAATTCACTCATAATACTTAGTTGAATGCATAACATATTGGTTACCCTTATCTTAGGGTTTCTCGTTTCTTAGATGCTTAACATACTAATTACCATTCTCTCAGGGTTTCTCATTTCTTAGATGCTTAGCATACTGATTACCCTTCTCTTAGGGTTTCTCATTTCTCATGGACATAAAAGAGTTTTCATATGTTTGAAACAGATACCATGTCTAATGATATAAATATTTACATTCAACATTTCTTGTATTCATGAAAGGCATCAACAACATCCCTATCTAGGGAAATGCCTTTTATATTTTCCTAACTTACCATAACAACTTATGCATTTCATGTCAATTAACTCAGCTAGAGATTTTTTCATCACAAATCAAAATGTTTATACATATAAAATGATATTCAACTAGAAACTCAAATGATCACATAACTCATTTCAATCAGTCATGCATATGAAACCCTGGTATGAATTTAACTAGGGTTTCCACAAAATTCATTAAAATATCATGCATCAAGAATAACCTTAAATAAATGAATTTAAAACAATAAAAGAATCACATCAGTTGAATTCATGAATCTATTCACAAACTTTCAACTTTTCATTCATTTAGGGTTTCACCCTCTTTACTGATATATCAAGCAAATATTTGACTAGCCCGGAAGTAAGTCAGAACTTTTGATTTATAACCCGAAACTTTCAAGGCCCCCACAACTTTTATTATGGGGTCAAAGTAGATATACGGGGTCGAACACAGGGATGTGGTGACATTTAGAATGCCAGAGATTTCATTCTTGAGTCAGATAAGCCAAGACGATAGTCGATGAAAATATGTGCTAGAACTAGTCTAGCGGGTTGTCATGATATAAAACAAAAAAAATAAAAGAAAACAAAACAAAACAGAGTCTGTGAGATTCGACTAATAAGAGAGAAGGAGTTCCTGGCTATGTAACCACAAGTTGGGCAGTCTATGAACCCCTTCTCGGGCGTAGACAACCCTCGAACACCTTAGCAAGCAATCTATATCCAAACATAGTGTGTATTGTCGTGTCTGATCCTGTGGGGTCATCCCACTCGCTCTCGCGCAGCGTGACTAAAACCCATTGTGATATGCCATCGAACCTCTCACGAGGATGACACATCAACATATCAACACATTCTAGAGGTCCTCTTAGGTCTAGAATGTGCCGAGATGTTAGGAACATATGACCTTGAACCGTCCTCCTCTCAGATTCCGATCCAAACTATCTTCTCGCATCTATTCCTACACAGATCTCTTGATACAGGTAGAAATAGTAGTTCATACTAGAAAGAGATCAACCAAACTAGCAATCACAACTAGAGAGAGAAGATAGAACAAGCAAACATATTAGATTTGAAATAAATCTACTTGCTTAAGGAAAAAGTACATAAACATGCCCAAAACAAGCTAAATAGACAAGAAGGAGCTCAACTAGCCATGGACAAGAATAGTTGGCACTGAAGAAAGATGGAAGAACATCATTGCATAAAAATAAAGGAACACATCAGAAGAAAGGGGAAGAAGATAAGATTTAGCCTGTGGAGGAGAGGTGGCTCTCGCTCCTTTGCCTCCATATAGGCTGAATATCATCTTTTGGTTCTCCGCCTTGATCAGATATGGACTCCCTGGTCCTCTCTCTCTCTAGATCTTCCCCAAACAGTGGCTTGGTGGATGAACAGAGGTAGAAGATGATAGTGAATGGTCTAGATCTGGGTTTCCACCATAGATCTAGGAAGAAATAGGTGGAATGGTGGAGAGAGGATGAAAGCTTGTTGTAGAGGGAAGCATGGAATGAGCACCTCGGTCTTCTCGGACCTCCGTGCTCTCTCGTGAGACTCCAGGTCGAGTTTCCCCTTGGGCTGGACAAAATCTCGCAGCCTTCCGGTCTCTGAACTTTCGTCTCGCCTCCCTAGACTCGACTCCTGACCTAGACTCAACTCCCAGCCTTGACTCAACTCCCGACCTTGACTCCTCCACTCGATACCCCCTTCAGTCTGGAATGGGGGGGTATTTATAGGCCCCGTTACCCCTTGGTCTACTGGCGCTCTTTATAACATTGATCACAGTTTTCTTTTTCATCAACATTGGTCGCGATTCAACAACCGCGGTTGCGGATGATGTTTCATGAGATCACTGTCTACTGTGAGAGTCTAAGACCATGGGCCGTTGCTGGGTGGTCACGGTTCCTTGACAACGCGGTCGCGGTTGGTGAAAGGTTGTGATTATGGCAGGTCGTGATTAGTTACATGAGGGCGGTAGAGATGAGGTTGCTTCCTGTGATGACAAACACCAAACATTGGACAACGGTTAATGCGGAAGCGACCATTAACAACAAATTACTGAAAATCACTAAAAATTAGAACCATTTACAAAGAGATTCAAACACAGGAAAACTCTTTTATCATGAACAAATGTATTTTATTTACAACCTGGTTCATAAGTACATATCTTGTACCATCGCTTCTCGAGGACTACAAGCATCAACTGCTCTGCTAAAACTACACACAGATAGCATAAGAACCTTGAGGCATCAAGCCAAAATCTCAGATCAATTCATTAAAAGTACTAACTACTAACTCCGAGGACCTGAGAGTACATAGACGACACATAGGACTTTCTAAACAAAATATGACAACCACTGCCTCCACCTGGAATATCATAGCTGTCTATGTTGCTGCTGCTACTGCTCTTCCCCTACAATAGGGTTTCTACCTCTTTTTCTGTGTGTACCTAAAAATTTGGATCCCACGGGGGTGAGACAATTGAAAATCATCCCAGCGAGAGATATAACTCTCCGCCAAAAATATTATTATTTCAGATAAACAGTAATAAACTGAGCATGGGTTCTTTTATATTAATAGTAGTATCAATCATTGAATGGATAGAATAAGATAATCTCCTTTCATAAGGAGAACATTGCATTGACCCCAAGTAGAATAATACATCATCTATCTGCTTTGCAAGGAATGTAAGGAAACATAAATATATCATCTATCAACTAAAGATGCTTAAAAGAAATTTAACATCAGCCAATGATTTTCATATTCAATCCTTAAGCAAACATTCTATATGGCTGATTACATTTTACAATCACACTTATGCCCTGAGGAGATGAGGTATACCGCTCATACTCCAACCAACCATTGCAAAGTCGAAATCGGTACCATATAAGGTCAATGGAAGAGCCGTACCCCATTACCTCATCTGTCTCGGTCAGTACGAGACTATGTACAAGACATCTTGTGTCTCTGCTAAATAGCTTTCCAGGGTATATTGGCAACTTTGCTATAGAGTTATAGCCCGTAGCATATACTCTTTTTAGGATATGGCCTGTAGCCAATGCCTGATATTGTGGAGTTATGGCCCATAGCCATAATCTTATTGGGATATGGTCCATAACCATTCTTGTGCATAGGATATGGCCCGCAGTCATTCCTGTGAGGCATAAGGATATATTCTCCCATTACCCCCACATATTAAAAAATATGCAGTTTCCGGGTTATGCCACGGAGCAACCCGTTTCACCAATCAGTAAATTCTGACGTTGATGGTTCTATGGTCAGGGAACTACATGATGAGATTCCACTTGATTAATTAAGTGTATTACCATATTCTTTTAGCATCAATCCAGTTTTCAAACATAAATTACAAAGAAAAGTGTAATACATCTATCTAGTACTTTTCAATTCTTCACAACACATATAACATTTAGGATCTCAATCCCTTATCTCATTACTGGGAATTCTCATCCCTCAACATTATCATTATAATGGATACTAGATCAGGGTATTCAAACCCTTGGTTCATCACTAAACATGGTTACCACTTATCAGGTAATTATTACCTCTAGGTCATCTGACCAAAGTATTCAGGATACTTGTTACACAAGTATCTCACATAGCTCACAAAGCCCATTAAGTATCTTGTCACCTCTCACTAGGCAACAAATTATCACATGGCTCACAAGGTCATTACATCTTGTCACCTCTCACTAGGCAACAACCTATTCACGTGGCTCACAAGATCATTACATCTTGTCACCTCTCACTAGGAAACAACCTATTCATATGGATCACAAGGCCATTGATCATTATACTTTTATTCAAGTATTTAACATGCCTTACAAGGCTCATGCAACAAAAGAATTGCAACATTCCCATCATTAGGGTTAGGGTTTCCCTTTCTTATCGATTAAGGTTTCTCTTACATATCATCAACCTTCATTAGGTTTAGGGTTTTCCATTATTAACCATTTAGGTACTCACGATCATATTATTAATGATCAAGCCCTAATTCATTGCTCCACACAGCTAGGAGCCAACATTGATAACATAAGTATTCAATCATACTTATTTATTCTCATCTTTTATCATTAATTGATTTATCGACACAAGATATGAGTTCCTCTCTCATTTTTACCAGAATATGATTACATCATACTTTATTAACTTGGCTTAACATTTTCTCAAGGTATGTTAGCCTACACTTATCAAAGTGAATTTCATCTCAATGTAACAATTGACATGACACACTTCATGTGTTACTTATCCAAGTATATTGGATTTAGGATACATCAAGGTGTATCAATCTCGAGGTGCTGGATGTGATATCTATCATGTCTTCATGTATCACTTCCCTCATCACCTTTATCTTACTTAAGTTCATCAACTTATCTTGTATTAGGGTATTTCCCATCCTAATACTTTATGCACCAGTTCATCACATTTATCATGTAATGTATTGATCATAAGTCACTTATTTGAAATATGAAACCATTATCCATGATATGGACTCATCTCGAGTTAAGGCATTATTGATATAAGGTTATCCATTATCTACCACTTTAGGTGTTTCACTTATCAATATATTAGTCACTATTCCATTATTAGGAATATGATTTCCCATCTTTATCAATTAGGGTTTACATAACATCACCCCATATTAGGGTTTCACATAACCTCACCCTACATTAGGATTTCACATAACATCATCCTATATTAGGGTTTCACATAACATTACCTGCAATTAGGGTTTCTCAGCCCATAACCCAAAATTAGGGTTATGTTTATCATTATATTGCCCACGGTTAGGGTTTCATGCACTATAACCCAAAATTAGGGTTTCATGAAGCATCCTCTTAAATTAGGATTTTTCATTAAATTACCCTAAATTGGGATTTATCATATCATCACCCTAGATTAGGGTTAGACCATTTCCCTAGATTAGGGTTTCACCTAGCAATGCCCTAAATTAGGGTTAGGGCTCATCAACCTTCTTGATTAGGGTTTCATGATCTCTTTATCAAGGATCATACCCTAATTACATATCTTATTAATATTGAAAGTGTTGAGGTTTAACCACTACATGATTATTATACATGTATGAATTCATGTCTATCTCATCCTCTGTAGGATGTTGATTACTCCATACTTATCAACTTGGATCAACCCATTATTCAAGTACATACATCTATGGTTATCATAGTGTATTGAGTTACTACTTTCATAAGCATCAAAGGTTAACCACTCAAAAGTTACTAATCACCTAAGTACTTGAGAGGTGAAACCATTGTAATTATCTTTGAGATACATCATTAGCAATCATAGGGTTAATTGATCTTTCATCACATTAGGTCTTCAAACGGTTTAGATACTTTTGAACCTTCAAATGGTTTTGACCTCCTTGACCTTCAAACGGTTTTGAGACCGTTTTCCTTCCAAACGGTCTTTAGATCATTTGGGCATCTAGGTTTGAGACCGTTTTCTCTTAAATGGTTTTAAAACTGTTTGGTGCTTTCAACCCTTAAAACCGTTTGATCAAATTAACCTTGAGACCGAATGAACAACCCATCATTGAAACCGATTGAACATCAAACGATTTTGATACCGTTAGCCCTCCAAACGGTCTGAAGATCATTTGATCCCAAATGGTCACAAGACCATTTGGACTCAAACGGTCTCAAGACTGTTTGGTCCAAACCACCTTGAAACCGAATGGATCAATTATGTTTCCTTCAACCAATCAATTAGGGTTTGCTTTATTGAATCAATCATCAATTAGACCATTGAGAGTACATCAAATTACAACCCTTGGATCTCCAACCATCCATCATAGCCCTTGAACTCAAACGGTCTTGAGACCATTTGACCTCAAATGGTCTTGAGACCGTTTGACTCCAAACGGTCTTGAGACCGTTTGGACCATTAACCAAGAAATTGATCCAATTCAATTAGGGTTTCTTCAATCAATCGATTAGGGTTTGTAATCAATGGATCATCCATCACGATAACCATTGTGATTATGTCAATTTGAACCATTAGTTATTCATTCATCCACATCAGCAATTGACCCAAAATGGTATTGAGACTGTTTGACCTCAAACGGTCTTGAGACCGTTTGCCCTCAAACGGTCTTGAGACTGTTTGGTCATCAACATTGCAAACCGTTTGCTCATGATATTTATTGAGGTGTGTGCTAAGATGACATCATCATATTCAAGCTACAAACCTTCTAAATTTGTTGTGATATTTGTGGTGATTTCAACACTTAATCAAAAGGAAAACCGGGAATGATAAAGGAATCAACACATAATGAAGAAATGAAATCAATAATGATATTTCAGGGTTCAAGCTATATAACCCTCCTTCAAAGTTGAATCAAAGCTTCAAGATTCACGTTCTCAATGGTGAATGAAGCTTTCTCAACTGTCCAAGGTCCATTCTCAAGTCTTTGAGTGAAAAGAATGGATAAAGTTGAAGATTGAATGGAGAAAAGAAGAAAATAAGCATTGAATTTCGATTTCCACCATGAAATCAAGGTTGAAGATTATTAAGGAGCTCATATACAGGTTGGGGTACGTCCTCCTATTGCTCCTAAGCTCCCTTGTGTTCGGCCAAAAAAATTAAGAAATAAGAATAAAAAAAGAGTCTTTCATGTGGGTGGAAAATGGGATATATGTAAGGGAATTTCAAGAGAGAGAAAGTGTTATAAAAATCCTTTAATTCCCTAAATTGGTGCCACTTATCCCCCTCACTTCCTTTCATATGAAGCCATCATACTAACCTTAGAAATCCTCTCCTTTATCCATGAAATTTAAAGAAAACATATTAAGCACCTTAATTAATATAATAATAATATCTAAAAATTAGTGGATATTACTTTTCTTTTAACTAATGTGAGTGGGCTCTCCACTCACTTTAGATATTTCGGTGCCATTGAAAGGAACAAGGATGTCCATACTTATATAAATTTAACCATCACATTTTTTGTTGAAGGGCACTTCAATTAATATATTTATTTTTACATTAAATTGAATTAGGGTTTCAATTATGCTTAAATCTTGATTATTTTAATATCAAGATTCTCTCTCCTCCAAAGAGATTCAAATGAGATGCCCCTATGATTTTCTTTTCTCTAATTGATACCAAGAAACATTAGGGACTCTCAAGAAGTGGTATTTTGCATATTGAACCCTAGGTTTTGGGTAAATTGCACATTACACCAAAACTAGGTTTTAATGCACAAACATTGCTTAATAAGCACTTTCTTGGTGCTCAGGCTTGTGGTAGCCATACCTCTACATCATTTTCATTCTTATGATGCTTCAACACTTGAATAACATTTTATCATGTACCATTTGCAAGTTAACCCCTCAACTTGGGTAATTTGCACTTTAGTCCAAAAAGGCAAAACATTATTTTCAACATTATTCAAAAAGGATTAAAATTGAAACATAAGTTCCTCTTGAGCCTTAATTACTTTTCAAAAGATAAGAACAAGCATATAATTATCTTTCTTAAACAAAACACCTAGGGTTAAGGTATAACCCAGGTCAGGGATGTTACAATTATAAACCCCTAGCAAGGATTTCATCCCAGAAATCCGAGGTAAAGGGAGAAAAATATTATTCATTCACTATATCATTAGGTCTCCACATAACATCTTAATGTCATGGAGATGCCATAGAACTTTGATCAACACAAAGTCCTTCCATACATGGTTATCATAGAACTTGTCACACATGACACATACTCTACTATTTCTTTCCAGTATCGACTATAGAGTCAACTCTGTGTCAGGTAACACTTTTCTTAGTCAGAGATACCTTATACATACCTTATTTAATTTAGCATTTCACTTTCAAGGAAAGACTAGAGTTATGTTCTATCACCCATTTGGGATTACAAGTATTATCATACATCTGTTGTGCCATCCAATATGCTGACACAACACTAAACTTTCTTACTGCTTGTACCAACTATCTTATTAGTTGTACATACTTTTGTCATAAGGGGAGATTACTTACCAATTAAGAACTTATCTTACAGGTATCTTAAGGAATTATTTTTAGCTTGATAAGCTTTTCCCACAAAGATTCTACAATTGTTCCTTTAATAAGTACATCCTTATCGATGTTATGTTTATGCGGAGCATAAACCCCTAACATGCGATGTTCATACTATTTTATGTAACTAGACTGATTTCACAGTTGGCCATTCCAGGTAACCAACATATATCATCTAATTAGAAGTTATGTTTTTACTTTGCCATATCACCTGATATTTCTTAGATACCAGAACTCATTAATTTGGTATCTATCACATGTGTCAAAAACACATCACATCCTCATGATTTCCATCTCTCTGTTGTTTTTATCAAAGCCACACATATAATAGGATCTTCCTTTCATCTTTGGAACATTATTTATTACACATATTTTTATTGTGGAACCCAAAGTCCAAAATGAACTGATACTTTTTAAGTATCCATCATTAGATTATTTCTAAACCATGCACATCAAGTGTCATAATACTCATTTGATTGCCATGTTCCAAAAAGAAGAGAACACAAAGAAACATATTCCTCTTACCACCCTATCATCACCCAGGGTTGCTTATCAAAGAGAAATGATTATCATCTCCTCTAATTATAGCATGTATTTTCAACTGTTCATGAATCATTTACTCTTATTTCATCCTAGGTTCCTTGCAATTAGCATAGGAATTATAAGGATGATTACATGTCATTACTCATTTCTTATTATTGTCTATCATGTTTATGAATACTTTGTGATTTTATCACATTCCCCATTTCCACATCATGGGAAAAGATCTTTACTATTCACATAGGCTTTATCAGACAGGGATCATCTCCCTTGTTCTTATTCTCTTATCACGAGGATTATACTTTTTACTTCCTCATACACACAGAATGATCTGAGATCATCTCAGATTCCTCTTTCTTGCACTTAGGGTGTGATAAAAATATCCATAGCATATTTCTAGTTTCCTTATGCTCACTAGATTGTTTCAGAATGACTACTTGATCAGAGTAATCAGAAAGATAACAATCTAAGAATTCCATACTTGCCCTATATCCAATAATTATATACCTGGATAGGGTATACAAGTAATGAGATTAGGTAGTATGCACTTTATTTACTATCACGTTCCTCACTTTTCATATCATCATAAACACATGATTTAACATTCCTGGATTTTCTTTAGGCATCACTTCTATATCTCATCCTTTTTCACACAGATAAGAGAAATTATAAAGCATTTGAAGGAATACTGAGTAAAATACAAGTCCTCGTCTTTTTTATGACCTCATAGGACTACTCAAAGGAAGCTCAATAACAACTACTTTCTTATAGTTAACACATAGAATCATGAAATGACATATCAAAATGATACCGTTTCATCTGACCTGTCTCATCTCGCGGTTTGTTTATTGCCTCAGGCTGATTCTTTTCATAGAATCTTGCCTGGGATGTCTGTCCACGTCCTCGAGTGCCACTAGAAAACCATTTCCTCTGATGTCCTTGATGTCTCCACCTCGGTGGTTGGGTTACCATTGTGCTTCCAACTAGACAATCCCTTACTAGATGTCCTACCTGTCTACACTGGTAACAGGTTCTATTCTCTTGATATGGTCTAAAGGGTCGTTTACCCTTTCTGGGTAACCACTGCCCTGGTGTACTAGACACTGGTTGTACCGGTGGTACCAAAAACTTCGCCTTTTTGGAACTACTAAGCCTCTGTTCCCGAGTTTGGATAGGCCTTTTCTTAATTCTTTCCACCTTATCCTTTTCTGGACAGTCCTTTCTGATATGTCCAGGCTGCCTACACCTGTGGAAAATCCTGATTTTAGGTTGTAACCTATTCCTTTCATCATTATTCATTGCTCCAACATGCTGATGTTGAGCAAGAATCCTGTTGGAGTCCAAAACTTCATCATTAGGGGCTGGTAATCTGGGTTGTGTCGGTAATGCCAAATCCACTAATCATATCATTGCTGCCCTAAATTGCCCAACAATGATGTCAAAAGAAGGATCCCTTATCATAGTTGGATCATCTTGGGGATTCTCAAGCATTCGTTCTTCTCTCGCCTGGTCCCTTGCATCTTCTGTTGGTGCAGCAATGCTGCTCTTAGCAGCATGTTCTTTGTGTGATCTAGACATCTTTAAGTTCTTCTTCTCCTATATGAGTAGAAGTCACTATCAGATGAACTGGAAGACACTAGAACAGACTCAACAACCTTAATCCTATGTCTCTGTAGACTCAGTGAACCTAGAGCTCTGATACCACTACATTGTGACGACAAACCCAAACATTGGATAACGATTAATGCGGAAGCGACCATTAACAATGGATTACTGAAAATCACTGAAAATTAAAACCATTTACAAAGAGATCCAAACACAGGAAAGCTCTTTATCAAGAACCAATGTATTTTATTTACAACCTGGTTCATAAGTACATATCATGTACCATTGCTTCTCAAGGATTACAAGCATCAACTGCTATGTTAAAACTACACACAGATAGCATAAGAACCTCAAGGCATCAAGCCAAAATCTCAGATCGATTCGTTAAAAGTACTAACTACTAACTTCGAGGACCTGAGAGTACAGAGATGACACAGGACTTTCTAAAAAAAATATGACAGCCAATGCCTCCACCTAGAATATCACTACTGTCCCTATTGCTGCTGCTGTTGTTCTTCCCCTGCAATAGGGTTTCTGCCTCTTTTTCTGCATTTACCTTTAAAATTTGGATCCCACGGGGGTGAGACAATTGAAAATCGTAACAACGAGAGATATAACTCTTCGCCAGAAATATTATTATTTCAATTAAACAGTAATAAACTGAGCAGGGGTTCTTTTATATTAATAGTAGTATCAATCATTGTATGGACAAAATAAGATAATATCCTTTCATAAGGAGAACATTGCATCGACCCCTGGTAGAATAATACATCATCTATCTACTTTACAAGGAATGTAAGGAAACATAAATATATCATCTATCAACTAAAGATGCTTAAAAGAAATTTAACATCAGCCAATGATTTTCATATTCAATCCTTAAGCAAACATGCTATACGGCTGATTACATTTTACAATCACACTTATGCCCTGAGGAGATGAGGTATACCGCTCATACTCCAACCGACCATTGCGAAGTCAAAATCGATACCATACAAGGTGAATGGAAGAGCCGGACTCCATTACCTCATCTGTTTCAGTCAATACGAGAATATATGCAGGACATCTTGTGTCTCTGCTAAATAGCTTTCCAGGGTATACTGGAAACTTCGCTATAGAGTTATAGCCCGTAGCATATACTCTTTTTAGGATATGGCCCGTAGCCAATGCCTGATATTGTGGAGTTATGGCCCATAGCCATACTCTTATTGGGATATGGTCCATAACCATTCATGTGCATAGGATATGGCCCACAGTCATTCCTTTGAGGCATAAGGATATATTCACCCATTACCCCCACATATTAAAAAATATGCGGTTTTCGGGTTATGTCACGGAGCAACCCATTTCACCATTCAACAATTTCTGACGTTGATGGTTCTATGGTCAGGGAACTACATGATGAGATTCCACTTGATTAATTAAGTGTATTACCATATTCTTTTAGCATCAGTCCAGTTTTCAAATATAAATTACAAAGAAAAGCGTAATACATCTATAAAGTAATTTTCAATTCTTCAGAACACATAATATTTAGGATCTCAATCCCTTATCTCATTACTGGGAATTATCATCCCTCAACATTATCATTATCATGGTTTTTGGATCTGGGTATTCAAACCCTTGGTTCATCACTAAACATGGTTACCACTTATCAGGTAACTATTACCTCCAGGTCATCTGACCAAGGTATTCAGGATACTTGTTACACAAGTATCTCACATAGCTCACAAAGCCCATTAAGTATCTTGTCACCTCTCACTAGGAGACAAATTATCACATGACTCACAAGGTCATTACATCTTGTCACCTCTCACTAGGCAAAAAACTATTCACGTGACTCACAAGACCATTACATCTTGTCACCTCTCACTAGGCAATAACCTATTCACGTGGCTCACAAGGCCATTGATCATTATACTTTTATTCAAGTATTTAACATGCCTTACAAGGCTCATGCGACAAAAGAATTGCAACCTTCCCATCATTAGGGTTAGGGTTTCCCTTTCTTATTCATTAAGGTTTCTCTTACATATCATCACCCTTCATTAGGTTTAGGGTTTTCCATTATTAACCATTTAGGTTCTCAAGATCATATTATTAATGATAAAGCCCTAATTATTGCTCCACACAGCTAGGAGCCAACATTGATAACATAAGTATTCAATCATAATTATTTATTCTTATCTTTTATGATTAATTGCATTATCAACACAAGATGTGAGTTCCTCTCTCATTTTTACCAGAATATGATTATATCATACTTTATTAACTTGGCTTAAACTTTTCTCAAGGTATGTTAGCCTACACTTATCAAAGTGCATTTCATCTCAATGTAACAATTGACATGACACACTTCATGTGTTACTTATTCAAGTATATTGGATTTAGGATACATCAAGGTGTATCAATCTTGAGGTGTTGGATGTGATATCTATCATGTTTTGATGTATCACTTCCCTCATCACCTTTATCTTACTTAAGTTCATCAACTTATCTTGTATTAGGGTATTTCCCATACTAATACTTTATGCACCAGTTCATCACATTTATCATGTAATGTATTGATCGTAAGTCACTTATTTGAAATATGCAACCATTATCAATGATATGAACTCATCTCGAGTTAAGGCATTATTGATATAAGGTTATCCATTATCAACCACTTTAGGTGTTTCACTAATCAATATATTAGTCACTATTCCATTATTAGGAATAGGATTTCCCATCTTTATAAATTAGGGTTTACATAACATCACCCCATATTAGGGTTTCACATAACCTCACCCTACATTAGGATTTCACATAACATCATCCAATATTAGGGTTTCACATAGCAATACATGCAATTAGGGTTTCTCAAACCATAGCCCAAAATTAGGGTTATGTTTATCATCATATTGCCCAAGGTTAGGGTTTCATGAACCATAAACCAATATTAGGGTTTCATGAAGTGGTATTTTTCATATTGAACCCTAGGTTTTGGGTAAATTGCACATTACACCAAAATTAGGTTTTAATGCACAAACATTGCTTAATAAGCTCTTTCTTGGTGCTCAGGCTTGTGGTAGCCATACCTCTGCATCATTTTCATTCTTATGATGCATCAACACTTGAGTAACATTTTATCATGTAACATTTGCAAGTTAACCCCTCAACTTGGGTAATTTGCACTCTAGTCCAAAATGACAAAACATTGTTTTCAGCATTATTCAATAAGGATTAAAATTGAAACATAAGTTCCTCTTGAGCCTTAATTACTTCTTCAAAAGATAAGAACAAGCATATAATTATCTTTATTAAACAAAACACCTAGGGTTAAGGTATAACCCAGGTCAGGGATGTTACACTGCCATCGCTGTTGTTGAAGCGACCATGGCTAAGGGTTAGAAGCAGATGGGATACAGGTGTCGCGGATGGAAGATGGAGGCGAATAACGCCGCGAGTCGTGGTTTGTTGTAGTAGGGATTGTGGTGTGTAGGGGATGAAGTGGAGAGGGAGATGGCACTGGCGTTGGTCACGAACGAGGTTGTGGGATGGCATAGCGTAGAGGGAAGGTGGTTGCGTCCCTGTGATAGATGAGGACAGATGAGAAGGCGAGGTCGTGGTTGCGCTGAGGACTTATACAAGTGGTTGAGGTGATCACGAGTGAGGCTGATGGAGGACGCAGTTGGCGTGAGTGCAGATGGACCACGACCTAGAGTTTCTCGGGTGCGATCTACTGCTGGTGGGAGTGAAGAGCCCATGTCACGATAGTGCAGTTGGATCGCAGTTGGAGGAGGTTGTTGTCGATCATGAGACTTGTGGAGGAGTCATGACCTACGTGGTGAGGAGGTGATCAAGGTCTGTAGGACGCGGGCCAGAGAACGAAGAGGAGCGAGGGGGTTGGTCATGGTTATGGAAGGCCGCGGATGCAGAAACTGTGACCGCAGTTAGGTGTGGAGATGTCGCGATTATGTGAAGATGGTGGTGCCAACCGCAGGTCGTGATCTGATGGCACCACGACTGCGGTGGTTGCTAGTGGGTGAAATGCGGAGGGGACATCTGGATGATGGGGAGGGCGATGGCCACATTGGAGAAGGGGAGTGACCGCCGTAGCTTGTGCAGATCGCGGTTGTAGGGTGGTGGAGTCGCGGTCTGGAGAGTAGCTGCTAGTCGCGGTGTTAGAGGGCAAGTCGTGGTTATGGGAATCACGACCACGATTTTGAGGGAGGCTGAGGTCACAATCATGTAAATTGTGAGTTGCGATGTAGGGTTTGAGAGAGAGGAGCCGAGAAGAGTAGGGTACTATAGTAGTGTGAATGAGCTAAAGGGGCGGCCCCACTAGCTGGGCTTTGGTGCTCGTTTGGGCCCAAAATGACCTGCAAAAGGAGAATAAGTTCAATTAAATTCAGTATAAATCGATTACCTTTAGTATGATTTAAACATGAAAGAGTTGTCACATAGGTGATCACGCAGGTGATTAGCAATGAGCAATCACCATGAATCCATGCATACCAATCGGGAACAACATGCCTCTCACTTATTCATGTCCTAAGAAACAAAGCAAAAGACTCTAATGACTTGTGAGGATCTCGATCTACATCAGTTTGGTCCATGTAATGAGCAGCAATCCCTACAGTCTGAGTCAGTTGGCCCAAAGCAGTGAGATGAACTCCTTGTACTGCGCTCAAACCAACCCTACTACTGAGACGATCTCATAGGTCCCCTAGGGGTTCCTAGTGACTTCTAATGAGCTTTTGGAGTGATACTTCTAGGAACGGCATACCCGCGTTCATGAGCGCACTCATACACCGGCTAGGCACCATCCTCAACTCTCTTAAAAGAGGAAACAAGTGCTCATTTATTCACTCTCAGGCTTTAATTCCTTGCATTCTAATTTTTAAAGGTTGGGTGAGAACTATATTGATTTTTTTGGGATTTTGTGGGTGGCCAAGCCTCTTTTTCACATTTTTATATTTTTCATCTTTTTGATTCAATCTAATGTGAGAAGGCACATAGTCAATCAAGGAAAACATTTCATCTTGTTTATAGCTCAAAGCCCGTCATGATCCACTTGACACCTGTGTGAAAAGTTGCAATTATGATTCAAGAATCCTTAGAATAGAGGCAAGCTCGTGAAACCACAACTAGGATCCTTTGATCATGTTTTGGCTCATTCCATCGGCCGTTTACCTTGGATTTGTCATTCACAACATATATCAAGGGAATTTAGCTTTAAGCTATGTAAAAGGCACATAACCTTAGATTTATTACCAAACTCAAGGAAAGAGTCAAAGAGCAAGTCAAGAGAAAGGTCAAGAAATTTTAAGATGAACACTGTGCATTTAGGCATAAAGTCAAGCATTTATCTATTAATAATCTAAGAAAAAAGTATCCCCTGGTTTGCTATCTTCTTCTTCAGTGACCAAATACCAATTATGTAGCCTATAAACTCAAGTATGCCCTTGAAACGACTTCCCCTTTGATGTTTCCAACTTATCTTGAACCATTAATATTTATGGGAAGTTGGTACCACCTTCTCAAGATGTTAATCATGCAATCTTGTAAGTTATATATCTGACTCGTATGACTTATGGTTTCAGTATATCAAGTGCCAAAAAATATTGCAATAGATTAAAGATAATCTGATTGTAAAATTGGTCATAAAAAGCTATATAGAATACATACATTTTAATCTCTATCATATAAATATCCATATCTTAATAGTTACCCAGTCCCTTGAGTCTATACCTTGGTTAATATATGATCAATTTAATAACTTAAATTGGCATAGATAGTAATCAATGATCATTTACCCTTAAGAAAGCCTAATACCATAAATTTATAATAAATTCATATAGGAAATACATGTATTAGTAAAATATATATATACTTATACACAACACATATAGAGTAATTATAAAGTTGAGCCTTGCCACATATTCAAAACCTAGATGCATGCACATAGTATCTAGAAACACAATAAGAATGTAAGGGTGTACCTAGATACCAATGACCAACCTTGGACTTAAGTATGTATGAGAGAAAGAGACATATATATCTAGTAAAAGACTATTTTGAAGTAAATTGTAAAACAAGATAATAATAAATAAGAGAGACATTTTATATGTTTTTGGTTGACTTATAATGGGAAAATATCTAAATGTATATATTATGCTATGGTTGGACGGAAATAACTACGACTACAAGTGTAAACATTGATTATAGGTTGAAGTAAACATAAAACCTTAAGTAATAACAACATACATACTTCAGTATCCCTAAACCATAACTCTCCTATAGCCAATCATACTCGGTTTGGATGCACTTTCAATTATGAATGGATAACTGTAGAGTAATGTATGTATAAAACACTTTCAGACTGAGAAGTAAAAACTATGAAGTTCATTCCTAAAGATAGGATTGGTATTGAGGATTGGTTATGTGCAACTACGATTTTTGTTTGGACATTTAGTGACTTATACCTATTTTCCTTAAAATGAGCCTATTTTTTATATTTACCACCCTTACTATTCCTCGTCATAATTCTTAGATTCTCACATTGTTTAATTGATTGCTTTGAACATAGGGTCTATGACCCCACTTGCCTATCTACTTGAAAATTAAATATCACTTAAAAGAATGACTTGCTTCTCAATTTATTCATGATGGATGTTAAACTTTTTATCTAGAGTATTGGTTCATGGGCACAACCATTTGCATATTAGGGTGCATGTATTCTTCCCTAGTTTTGAATTTTCACCCTTATTTATTTTAGGTCATGATCTGAGGCGTTATGAACCTATTTTAGATATTTGGTCTATTTTATATATGCATGCAACCTTGTTTATGATGTTCTGAAATTATTTTGGCAAGACACTTATGAGGTTCTTTTGTTATCTAAATAACACATTGTCTTATTTATACTTTATTGGACTTACCTACCTTTTAATGGCCCTCTCTTGAATGGGAACCCCCAAGTTCTATACCTATCTAATCTGAAATGTTTGAATATTATTTACATGTGCACACTCAGAAGTATTTTTATGCGTACCTTCTATTTTCTTTTATTGTGTGTCATTCACAAACCACTCACATTTATGATTTCTAGTTGATGATGATTTAAGAAGATGACCATCTGGATGTCGACATGAGGATAACATGGAATGGCTCATTTGACCTTTACAGTTGAGCTTTTGTACTTGTAGTTGTAACCATTTCATTTTATAGAATATCAATTTATTATGAGAAACCATTGTATTTGAAATAAGAAATATTTTTCCTGACTTCAAAAAATTTAATGCTCTGTAATTATATACTATTTTATACATAACTAAATTCCTCCTTTCCTCCATATTTGGATAGGATGCTTTTATCTCTCAATTTAGTGAAGATTTGATCCCCTCCCGGGTCCCACTCTTTGCAATATGATATAAGATCCTAAGAAGACGGTGACTTGACTACTTCAAGTTATCCTATAGGTTGTTGATGTGCCTATCCATGTGTTATTAAATATCAATTAGGGTTGCAATACCTGACTAATTTGGTCCCTTCTTCTCCCCAAACTTATTTATGTGCTTAAGACTTCGTCTTTAGTAGACTTATTGAGGTGGGAATGTCACCACAGGGAAGTGACTCTTGTATTGATTGATTCCCATCTCCTATTTCCTAGGAGGTTTGTGAGGATTATGATCTATAGGTTTATTTTGATCACACATAGATAGGATGAACCCTACTTCCTATAGTAAACCATGTTACTTGTTGAGCTTCAAGCGTTCCTCTTGAGTACAGAGAATGCAAAGTTGACCAATGTTGATCCCTGACATATGTTTTAGGGTTATGATGTTTGTGGAAGCTAGATCTCGTGTAACCTCAACCTAATTATTTCAGTATAGTTTTTAAAAAATTCTTTGCATAGGGGACTAGAAGCTACCTTACATGAGATCTAGTTTCCACAGACACTAGGGTTCGTTAAAGGAAAATTTATTAATGAGTGGAAATCCTACAGAGTTCATCTATACCAGCTTCACAATTATATAGAAGACTCTGACAATTCCTTTAAGGCATATGCATATATTAATGCCTAATGAGACCAAGTGTTGAACGCTCATAGAGTCACTTGGTCTGACAAACCCTAATTTCTTATTAGTATAGTTGGGTGACCTAAGGAATTTATTATGAACCATGTTAAGTTTATAGATACCACATTAGGATTGAGTACATTTAAGGTGAAGTGGTAAATGATGTTTGAAGTAACCGACATAGATATAGTGGAAATTAAAATTATATTCATGTAATCTATATCCCTATCACCTATGTATGAGTTAGACATGTTTTACTTGACTCATGTAGACAGTTGAGGATTCAAAATCTTCCTGTAAATTTTTTTTTGGTGAAAATTGATTGAACTATTTCTTGCATTGATTTTGGCAATAGTGTTTTAGCTTCACATTGCAAGATTTTCATCATCCAGAAACATTATCATTATTATAGTATATATGTATAAAAATTTTTCTAGATTTTTTGATGATTTCATGTACCAAGTCATCACTACACGAAGATTGAATTAGTAAGAACCCCTTAGTGAGGTGCCCTTAACTAGTTAGGTCAAACCTGGAACCCTAGACCCAAGAGGATGTAATGAGTTACAATTTTGTATAGATATGATTCAGTAGATCTACACAAAACTAATCCTTTAGCTATTTCATTATATAATATATTAACCCTTATAAGGGGTGGAGTTATGTACCTTAGTAACTCAGAAGAATGATTCAACTTTGCTAGTATCCAAAACTTAATAATAAATGCACAAGGTTACCATTGGGTAAGTTCCTTAGTAAAATGTCACGTAAATATAATTATTCCTTAATTAGGGTAGTAAAACCTTGTTACCTGGATGTTAATTGGATAACCAAATATGAATTTAAAATGCTCGTTATAGTAAGGTAATATCCTATATATGAACAAGCCTAATAGGATGATAAATATGAAGTGGAAATTTAGGTAAGTAAGTATCCCAATAGTAAAAAAAATATTTGAAGTAAATAACCACTGTGATGAATTATATAATAATGGATAAATTTGAAGAAACAAAGTGTATTTTGATTTATGTCAAACATATTGTAGACTAGGATAGGAACATCTAGATTTTAGGGACGAAGTCCTTTTAAATGGGTGGAGTCATGTAATATACCTAAATCTGGGTACTTAGCTCACACTTCTCTATCTTAAGTCCGATTTTAATTAGTTCAACATTAAATCCATTCACCTTTGAATTAGATTCATTAAAAATTATTGGATCCAATTAGCATAATCTAATTCTAAATATTCTTTATATATAGAGTATTAGGAAAAATTTACTATAGAAATCCAATAGTTGGGTTTGAGGAATAACTACACCAATTTATAGTGTTTCAATCCAACGTAACAATCTAAAATAATTTTAGAGGAATAATATTAATGAAATCAAATTAATAGGGCATGTGGTTTATTATTTGACTAATTAATATGAATACATCACCTAAGAGGGGACTTAACATACAATTAAAGAAATAAAATACCAAACATATCTTAAAGGTGAAACTAATGCTTGAAATTAACTCCTCACATCTTACTTAGCTAAGATGACAATTTCAAGTCAATCAGAACTCAATTAATTGATTCAACCTCCTAATATTAATACACATTATTACATTGATTTGCAATGAATGTGTTCTTACCCTAAATTAATAATCTACTTTCACTCAAAGACCAATTGATAGAAGGAATTCAATGAATATAAATGTGATAAAGTGAGTTTTACTCATACTTTTGTCCAATTTCCAATTTTGACCTCTTTATGTTCACCCATGGTCCCAATTTATTTTTCGTAGCTACATAATTAATATTGAGACTCAAATACAAAATTTGGTGACCAGTGTGACTTGTTTACACTTTATGACATTTTAATTAGGTTTAATAATCACCTTGCTCAAAGAAATAAATTCTTTCCTCAAAATTCATTATATTGTCCTCAAACTTTTTCTATATATTCTACACAATTTTGTGAAGCAATGTTACAAATTTAACTCAAATTGGACACTCCTAATTTCTATAATTTTCTAAAGTTTAATCACAAAATCCCTTTTTGTTTGCTTTTATTTCTCCCTTTAATGAGCCAGCAATCTCCTGAGAAGGGTAGGAGCGATCCCTGACCCTCAGATTAGGCACCTGTGGATCGAGGACCTGATCGAGCAGTCACAGGGTCATCCCCTACTTCCCGTAATTAGCGGGGAGGAGACCAAGGGGGCCGAGACCCCATTTTTGCTCGTTTTTTGACATGTTTCAAAAATCAATAGGACCAGGATGGTCTGCCCGTCAAATCGAATATGAAAACCCCTCTTTTCCCCCTAAAATACTTGTGCTTTGAGAACAATTGAGAGAAACCTCTCTCAGCCGCTACCATGGGCACGAAGCTCTCTCTAACCCTAAACCTAGCCTCTTGGGCTCTAAAAGTGGACCTCCACCTTCAGCGAGCCCTGACGACTTCAAATGGAATTCTTGATTTCTCCCTCTCCACCTCATCCCCGTTCCCCTATTTTTGCTCCGCCGCTATGCCGTCACAGCCTAGGTAGGGCGCGACCAGGCTGGTCAGGCTGGAAGAGCCTCCTAGGCGCCGCAGGATCCCCACACGGGTCAAAGTGTGACCGAGATCGAATGACCCTTACCTTGCCATGCTCTCCTCCTCTTCCTCCTCCTTTGCTCACGTGCTAAAGAGATTGGTGCCCTTAACCGCCGATCTGACGTGCTGGTCAAGATTCACCCAGGATCTAATGGTCAAAAATATTCGGCATGCCTCTTCTAGTAATTACCTCCTCTTTGCTCGGATATTCATTTAAATGTCCGGATCTCCTTTTAATCATAGAAAATGCATCTGAACTCCAAAAATGATAAAAAAATAGACAATCTTGATCAGAAAAATCCAATAAACCTTTTAAAATTACCTTCGAAGCCTAATTATTGATATTTATCATTGATATTCCTAGATATTGTTCCTTTGCTTATTTAATTTGTCTAATGATTCAACAATGGTGATTAATCCTTGAGAAACCCTAATTATGAATCTAATGCTCATCTTGAAACTGAACTTGACTATGTATGAGTTTAGATATGATCTTGCAAATCATCTCCCCTAGAATACGAATCATATACATTGAAATAAGGCTTACTATTGATGTGATGATGATTAATCTAATCTTGCAAACCCATTAATCATATGTCTGACCCATGAATCTCCTTGATCTAATTTTGAGTCCAATGATACTATTTCATATTAGAAAAGATCTAGAGATTTGAATGATGATTATAATAAATAGAGTTGGCATGTTTTCCTAAATATACCTAGGTTAGTCATCCATTCATGAAACATGCTTGATACCTGAATAATTGTTATACATTTAGAAATATTGTTGATGACCTAACCATAAGGTAGAAATAGGAAAATGTAACCCTAATCTCGAATAGTGTAGCATGCTCTTTTTGAAATTATGATCTTGACCATTGATCCAATATTTTGATCTAGGATATGACTCAAGGGATTGATCTACTCTTTCTTGGGATTAATACTCCAAAACTCATTTAGAAAGGTATGCTATTATATAACTCCTCCTTGATTGTAGTGAAGATTTTTTATGTATCTCTTGACCATATGCTTGGCTACTTACTTGGATGAGCTATTGTTCCCTATGATTAGTCTTTCATTTTTCCTATACTATATTTTGAAAAAAATGAAACATAAATTGCAATACCCATTGTGACTGCCCGTATATTGATGATGATAATGATGTTGACAAAGTTGATAATGTTGATATTGAATATAAGCAAACCCTCCTCATTTGGAGAGTGGGATTTTGCACATTGACCTCCTATCTCGTATGGTGAGAAGGAGCTTGGTGACCTCCCCATCGCGTTGGGGTAATAGAGTCACACAAAATAATATAAGCATGCTTATTGATTACAACATAATGGGAATTCGTAATAAAATCCTTGTTGATCAAAATTTTGGTTTTTGTAAGATCGTTTGATATACTTTTGAAATATATAAGATATGCCAAGTAAACTAATTTTCTTATAAACTGTTTTACTTATTTTTATATAGTGTATCGTGCAATTGCATTGACATTGTTTCTTGATTTTCTTGATTTTAGGTAATGCAAGGAACTAGAGATTTACACTTATCTACTCATTTATCCATTGAAATAAAGACTGCTACATCAAATCTGGACTCTACATGGGAGCTAATTGTAAAAGGGATGTAGTTGTTGGCTAGTTTCTTATCTTTTTCTCTTTCCATGTTGCCTACGAGCCTTATGTACTAAACCCTTTGGTTCATTTTAATAAAGAAGAATGTTATTTCATTTTTGCATATTATCTGTGTGTGATTTTCGGGCCACTCAGAGATGGGCTCTCTAATCCCTTTAACACTGCCCATTGGGACAGTGGGATTGGGATTAGGGTAAGAACGGATCCATGACAATAAAATAATTAATTAAGGAATGCATCCCATGAAATCTTAATGTACAAATGATAAATTAAAATGCAAAACATATTCAAAAGAAGGAATTGATGTTAAAGTTATGTTTGCAATACTTTAAGTAGTTTATAGGTCACATTTCAAACTAATAGGACCTCATTTCCTTATCAATTTAATTTCTTTATGTTTTTTCTTAAACTAGTTCTACTTACATTCAAATGTTGTAATACTCCATTTGATCAGATCTCTCCCTAGTGAAGTAATGCATGTGTTACTTTCTTCCCTAGTCATGTATATACACATTATTAGCCTTAAGTCACGATCAGACCGTTCTTCAGACAAAGGAAATCATTCTTCCTCCCTCTTCTATACATCCTCAATTTTGTATCTTATTTCCATATCCACCACACTAGAAGAATTGTTCCCATGTGCGCAATGACAAAGAAATACTAGAAACAGTTCTCTACAACTTCCACAAATTGAACGACATCAGTGGTCTCCTCTCATCCCTTCCTCTTTCTCTTGTTTGACTCAACTCTATATTTGCTTTCACTCCTCTCCACCATCTTTGGACTTAAAACCCTAGTTGCAAACTCTTCATCATCCCACACACAACAACCAAAAAAAAGGAAATGCCGCCTGCAACCACAGAGGATGGCAGAGGTTGTGACCCTCGACCTCGTCAGGTAGTGGTGTAGTAGCGCCACCACCCTAGATATTCTAGAGTGATCCAACTATTGGTATGTATGCCCAGACAGCCAATCATATGATGATTGAGATTTGGCATTGGATACATGATTTGATAATAACAAAGGAAAGCTTCTAATTTATTTTGTATATTCAATTATGAGATAATCATGGAACACTGTAATTATGTCTACAGGATAATATTACTCAATGACGTATGTCTTCAAGTATTATCCTTCTTGAAATAAGATCATACGAATGTCATGAGTACAAATACATATTCTCATTATGCCCCTGATCAGTTTCTATTGTGGAAGGTTGATAGAAAACAACAAAACATAAGATCAGAGTGTGGGTTGGTTGATGACGCAATCTTGTGAGTCATGATATGGCTGTATTAAACCAAGAACAAAGATACATGTTAGAGAACAATGTATCAAATAGACCCACTGTGAGACTGACACATGAAATCCATCATCATGGAAGTCATAGTCAGGTCTCATAGTGATGGTGGTGCTTGTGGTTCTTAGACTTGAAATCACTGCACTCATCACATGTCGTTGGGTACACTTTGACATCATCAAATACAGTCCTAAAACATGGGTTGTAATATTGGTGATGATTGGGGTGACTTTCATACATGGGGACTGACTGTGAGTGATAGATATGGGATTTGTCCCTCCAACATGAGTATGATATCCAAGGTCTCTTGATTAGAGAGACAGAGAAAAGTATGGCCATCACATGTGAGTTAGTATGTGATATTGAGCTTACATATATCCCATGCAGTTTGCTCTGGTTCAAGGAACTAGATTGAATAATAATGAGGATGAATGGTCCATGCCTCTAGTTCAATATGGATATCAGTGACAAAGGAACTATACAAACATTGTAACACCATGCACAGTATGTAGGTTGAAGTTGTCCCCAACTTTCCATTCACATGGGTAGCACTGATGTGTGACTAGGCACCACTCTTTGCTTATGATGTCATAAGTTGTAATGGAAATTCACTACCAACATGATATGGGACCTATAGGGTCATACACTTAGGAACTCACCTAGAAGAGGACTTCAAATCTTGAATGATAATTGAATTGATTACTAAAGTGTTTAGGTATTTTAATTCACACAAAAGATCAGCTGACTA
Source organism: Alisma plantago-aquatica (assembly GCA_963693085.1). Classification (NCBI taxonomy): domain Eukaryota; kingdom Viridiplantae; phylum Streptophyta; class Magnoliopsida; order Alismatales; family Alismataceae; genus Alisma; species Alisma plantago-aquatica. The sequence goes on along the minus strand of OY856413.1, from coordinate 939,995,388 downwards.
AACTGCCAAATGATCAGTTCAAGTGTTGAGATTGTTGTTTGGAGTGTCAGGCTGATTGTATTATACATTGGTTGGAGTTCTGCCTGATCTGGTGCGAGACACCTATCTCAGTAATGTGAAATGATAATTTGGCCTGGGGAGAGATGCCTGTCTTAGTTGCACCAAACGACCGCCTTGGGGATGCAATTTGATTGCATCAAGGATTGGTGATTGGTGTTGACGTCCACTTGAGTACTAATTGGATTTGAATTGCAAATATATGTGCAAATTGGAAACTACAAAACAACCGTTTCACTTAGCAAAATGATCATCTCGCGTCTGAGCTAACTATCTCACTGGGGAAAACAACCGTCTTGCTTATGAGATGACCATCTCATTGGGTGAGATGACCATTTCGGTGCACACAGGTTGTGAAACTTTCAAAATTATTGTGAAAATTCAAGATCCTATGTTCCTTTCCACTTCCGGTTTAGTGTCGCATTGCTTGGGGACTGGGAACCCTAAACCTGACCCCTCCTATAGAGAGAGGGGCACTAGGGGCTTCCTAGAACACAATTACTACACAGATAATTTAGAATCAGTTGCTCTAACAATTGTTGTCCTCTATGGTTGTGGTAACCACAAGAGACCAGGAAAGTCCTACCCAACAAGGGAGGGATAGCCATGGGAGAGAAATAATTGAGGATCATTGTTGTGGGAGAGCATGTTGGTGACTAGTAAACCAACGGAAGGGACAAGTCCTCCTTGTCCATTCCTGCGGAAGGACATGAGTTCTAGTTGGCATTTGTGTACTACTTTAGAGTCATGAGTCCTTTGGCTTCTGCTATAAGGGAAACATCAACTTGCAGTCTGTGGCAAGATATAAGGAGCCAGTGCAGCAGTTGTTCGATTCGAATGTCTGTGGAGGAGTAGTCTAACATGTCTGAGTGCAACTAGGAGTTGCACAACTACTGTCCAAGACAGAGTGCACATCTACATCGATGAGGATTGTTGTTGGACTTGCTCCAGGACTAGGTATATCTTTGTGAAAACATCCTTCCCATTACATGGTGCTATTTAACACATGGGCATGTAAGTTTCTGATGGCTTTGATTCCCAAACTACAGAGAAAAAGACATAATGTGTCCTTATTAAGACACAACATGTCTACACGTTCAAAGACCAAATTCAACTTTCTTCCGACGCACGCGGCCTTGAGTTTATTAGCACATGACGTGTTCCATCTTCCCAGATCGACTCCAGTAGAAGCTACACATCATGTTTTTATTGGAACACATCATGTACTTATAACACGATATTCTAGTTAATGGGAAATATGTTAGTAAATGTTTTCTTTCCGCTGCCTATCTAATGTCATATTTCCCTATAGTGGTATCAGAGCCACGTCAATTAATTATGTTTTGGGATAATCAATATGATCGGATTTTAGTTTTACCGTATTTATTTATTGCATGCGATGTGAATAGTTAAATTGGTTGATGTGCACCTCCGTCTTATCACCACATAAAGAAGCCAAATGAATATATATATATATATATATATATATATATATATATATATATATATATATATATATATATATATATATATTCACTTCCTGTGCTGGTAACTTGCTTTAGTTACCCATGGATCTATTTTGTAATAGAAAGGTACCTATCTATAATGAGACATACATCATTTGTAATGATATGACCAAATTTGTAATACAAACACTCATTTTGTATTACACGTCTGATTACCTAAAAAATGATATTTGTACCAGAAACAATGTTGTAATACAAAGCGAATCTTTGTATTACAATTTTTGGTCATCTCATTACAATTTTGATTTTCTAGTTACAAATATGTATCTACCTATTACAAAACTTATATATATGTATATTTATACATATATATATATATATATATATATATATATATATATATATATATATATATGCTATTTACATGTGTTACCATAAAATTAGTTTTGATGGTGGATGTCAAGTATGGTTATGACCAAAACCCAAGATCTGTTTGTGCATGGTTGTGGTTACTTTTTCCCATTGTTAATCGGTCTGCATACCGAGCTTCTCTCTCCTTTCTAAATGTAAATTAATGATCTTCTTCCTATTTCCCCTCAAATGTAACTCAAAGTTTTCCCCATTTACGATGTAATAAGTAATAGGATAGTTTTAATTTATGTTTTGACATGAGATGAAGACATGTACAAGACAAAATGACCATCTCATGAGATGATATGATCAATAGGAGGACCAAGGAGGCTAGACAATAGGAGAATGAACCGACCGACTGGTGGTACAACTGATCGGTTGGAGGTGTCCAGACGCTGCTTGGACCTCAGAATCAGATGACCATTTCAAAAGAGTCCAACTGAGAAACCAGGAGGCGAGTCGACTGGTTCAAGAGTCAACCCGGATTGGTACCAGCACAGATGTTCACCAACAACTGGTTGCATATGATGTGGATCATAGGTGGTAGTAATTCCTTGTGGCTCCAAGGAATTATATTAGTATGTCCATAACCACCGCTTCTGTGTTTTACTTATTGCAGGTTCTCGTTTGAGGTTATAGCATGTATATGATACGTACTATATATATGTTGAATGGATAACGTATATTTATTTATAAAAAACTCCCTCAATTAAAATATTAAGTTTTAGATGCTTTCTAAAAGTGGCACACATGAAAAGCTTGATCGACCAAGCGTAGGTGACGTAAAAGCATGGTTCGTCATCCATCTCGTGGAACTGTGATGGTAATGATGTAGGTGCCACCAAAGAGGGGTACATTGTTATCGTGTCAATTTTTGGTTCAGGTTTAACTGTTGATTTTTATAGCATCTAAGCCCAGAAGAATGAAGATGATTATGTAAAGGAGTTGTGCATATCATCTATCTAAGAGTTGTATGTGATGCAATTGGCATGATGGCCTACCTAAATAATCAAGTTGTGGGTGATAAACCAAATGTAACTCATGATTTGATGAAATCTGGATCTTGACCCTCTAGAATATTGTACGTTGCAATATTCCAAATTGATATTGAGGGCTGTCAATTTGAATAAAATAGTGGGAGAGATAATAATTAAAGATCAAATTAATATCATACAAATTAATAAATCAAACCAAATCAAAAATGTTTTGAAAAGGTTGCAATATTTCTTTGCAGAATTAAATGTCAAACACAAACATGTTCAAATTGTGATCAATCCTCAAGAAGGAAAAAGGGGGATAAAGTTCCACAATTTTTCAAGGATTTTGAGAAAAGTTCTCATCAATGTATAAAAGCTCTATGTCCTTGATAGAACAATGCGACAGGAACCCACTTCAAATGCGCTTAAGGCTAAATGGATGCTTATTGGTAGCATGCCTATGATGCCGTAGAAATTTGAATACCTAATGCTCTGTTGTATGAACTATGAGTTGCATGAACAACATGAAAACATGGACATTCTCGAGATGGTAACACATCCTAAGAATCATGTAACGAAAAGAAGGTATAATGTCTCCAAAGTGCTAATTGAGTGTAAACTAACAAAGGGAGATCCAGTAGAACCCCATGTGCTCAATGTGATTGGACATGTGGAATGATTGGGTCAAGAGTTGACCATGAATATGATTATGCAAGTGTTTCATGAATCATATAGTTAGTTTATCAAATGCTTGGCAGGTTGATGCCAAAGCAAGAAAGAAGAAGGACAAACCTATGATGGTGATCAGTGGAAGTGAGTCCTAGGGAAGAAGCAAGGCTTAAAATTCTTCTAAGGCTAAGTTGAAGACCAAGTCTTCTGCACTCAATACATGGACAAGGGTAAGTGTAAAAAGAATATGTCCTTTTCACTTAAAGGATAAAGAAAAGAAAATGCCAACATTGTCACTTGTCAGGGCATTGGAAAGGAATTATTCTCTTCATAGAGGATCTCAGGAAGAAGATAGAGATAGAGATCTCCACTTTGGGACCAGAGAATAAGTAAGCTAGAACTGTGTAGAGCAAGGGTTGTTCCCTTTACAGTTGGGAATTGTGATTCATGGGCACATAATAGAATTAGAGAATTGTTATTGTGTACTTTCCAAACATCATATGTTTTGTATGACAAGAACATTATGATCTTTTATAGAAATACCCTATGTCTCACAAATTATACTTGATAGTTCTAAAGACAAATATGTGTGTGACACATATACTAAATGACTTGATGAATCAAACAATTGAATACCTATAACACTGCCTTCTAGAGCGCATAGACGAGAAATACACTTCTAGAATCCATATGATTGTTATCTAAACTCTTTTGGTTATTGAACCAATAGAGACATGCATGTCTTATTTGTTGTGTAATATGACAAAAGAATCATCACTAGATGTAGTGGGATATCGACTATTCCACTAGGACTAGTACATACTGATGTATATAGACTTTTGGAATGAATGTTAAAGGTAGTTACAAGTACCTCATTATATTTACTAATGAGATCAATAGATATTGAATTTTGTATTTCATGAAATACAAGTACAGATCTCTTGAAATGTTCAAGGAGATCATAAATGAAGTGTGTAATGAAATTGGTAAAAGTATTAAGATACATTGATGTGATCAATGTTGAAATATTATAAACTAAGAGTTTAAGGACCTTCTCGAGAGATCGTGATAGTGTATCACATTGAACTCCCCTGAAACATACCGGTGTGTCAGAAAGAAGGTATCACAACCTATTAGATCATGGTGAGATTATCAATAAAATCTAGCTGATCTTACAATTTCTTTTGGGCACATGCTTAACACTAAACAATGTAACGTCTAAAATAATTCAAAAGACACCATATGAGATATGGAAAGGGAGGAGTCCCAATGAGTCTTTTATAGTGATTAGGATTGAAAGATTTTGTAAGAAAATAGTTTCTTAAAAGGGTTTTATCCACAAATCATATGAATATTATCTTGTTGAATACTACTCTTATCCCAATCTGACAACTAAGTGTTTGTTAATTTGGATGATTGTATTCCTAAAAGGGAATTTAGTTCTAAAGGAATAAATGGGAGTAAAATTAGAACTCAAAATGTTTTATATAAACGAGAACACATACAACCTAAATAGGTACAATAGGAACAAGGGGAATCACAAGTTATTGTGGAATCTCAAGTTCCTTATGTAAACATAGAATTCATAGTTTTAGTAGAACACACATTGATTTTGATAGATTATGATATCATATAACTCAAAAGGTGTGCAAGTTTATCATAGATATGAGTCGGCAACCTACCTAGAAACTATTGAGTGACCAGAGTGCAAGTTTATCATAGATATGAGTCGACGACCTACCTAGAAACTATTGAGTGACCAGAATCTGAGAAATGGCTTGATGCCATAAGATCAATGATGGACTCCATGTAAACCAATTAGGTATGACCTTGATAGATCTACTTCAAGAGATAAAGCACATTGGGTGCATTTGGGTCTCTGTAAGAAGACCAACATGGAAGGGTAAATTGGGTGTAAAGAGTTTCAAACAAGTTCAAGGTGTTGAACATGATGAAGTCTTTCACCTGTTACCATGGTTAAATCCATCTGGATCGTGCTTGTTGTTGTATCTTAGTATGACTGTGATATTTGACATATGGATTTTAAAACCACATTCCTTAATTGGAATAATTAACAGGATGTGTACATGACATATCCTGAAGGTTTCATAAATCCATTAATTTAAATAATGTCTATAAGATACAAAGAATGAAGCAAACATCTCAGATATGAAGCTTCTATTTGGCAAGACAGTTAAAGAGTTTGACTTGAGTCCTAATGAAGATGGAATCTGTGATTATAAAAGATTTAGTGGGAGCATATTGATATTCCACATAATGATGGGGAATAATGTCCTTATCCTATAAATGCTAAAACCTAGAAAGGAAAGTACCTTCTATATGAAGGGTTTAGGCGAAGCATACTATGTGATATGGATAGAGATCTATAGAGATAGATATGGAAAGATTCGTGACCAATGTAAGAGAACATACATTGGTAAGATGTTGAAGGGTTCAGCATGCAAGATTCAATGACAGAAAACATGTCCATATTCTATGGAGTTCGTCTCTCAAGATCCTAGTGTCCTAATTCTTATGAATAATAGGAACATACGGATAAATGCCATATGAATTTGCAATTGGATCCATCTTGAATGCAATGTAATGTACTTATCATGTTATCTCATATGTATTGGACATGAGGAGAAGATATCCAGTGATCTCATATATATTGGACATTACGAGAGGATATCCATTCATCTCATATGTATTTGATATGATGAGATGAGATATATATACCTACCTAGCAATGTTGTATGTATTGGACATGACAAGAATTTATATGTGAGATGCTAGTCAGATTCATTAAACTACCATAAAGAACATTGTTAGATTCCTATGAAGCACATAAAGGACTCATTCCTTGGTTATGGTGACAAGGATGAGTTGGATGTAAGGATTTACACCCATGCAAGATTCCAAACTAACAAAATATTTGTAACATAAATTTATATTTGGCATCAAATGAGAATTTTAAGCTAGAAAGAGTTATGAGCTAATGATAGTTCCTTGAATCTACAAAACAAGCTGAGTATCTCTGTCTTGTAAGAATAATAGAGGATATTGTATGGATCAAGAAGTTCATATGGGTGAACTTGTGTGAGGTTCTAAACCATTAATGACACAGTAGAAATATTGATGACAACAATGGAGATACTAAGGTTGGGAATATCAGATAGCATATTATGGCACTTCCATCTCATATGAGTAGTCGTATAGTGAAGAGATGAGACAATTGCAAAATATCGACTTAAAACAAATGTTGCTAAACCCGCTATAAAAGCACTTATGTAGCAGAAGCATGATGGTCATGTTAGGTCACTCAAGATGAGATATGTGGGTCATTAGCTCTAAGTACAAGTGGGAGTCTATTGATATGTATGCCCAGAGAACCAATCATATGATGATTGGGATATGGCATTAGATACCTGATTTGATAATAACAAAGGCAAGCTTCAATTTATTTTGTATATTTACTTATGAGATAATGATGGAACACTATAAATGTTTAGAGAATAATATTACTCAATTACATATGTCTTCAAGTATTATCCTTGTCAAAACAAGATCATACAGATGTCAAGAGTGCATATACATATTCTCATTATGTCCCTGCTCGGTTGTTATTATGGAAGGTTGATAGACAACAATAACACATAAGATCAGAGTGTGGGTTAGTTGATGACACAATCTTGTGAGTCATGATATGTCTATATTAAACCAAGCACGTAGATACATATTAGAGTACAATGCATCAGATAGACCCACCCTGATACTAACACATGGAAGTCATAATCATGGATGTCATAGTCATCTCTAACAGTCATGGTGGTGGTTCTGGTTCTTTGACCTGAAATCACTACACTCATAACATGTCATTGGGTGCACATTAACATCATCAAATGCAGTCTTGAAACATGGTTTGTTATAACAGTGATGATTGGGTGACTTTGACACATGGTGACTGACTGTGAGTGGTAGATATGAGATTTGTCCCTCCAATAGTAGTATGATATCCAAGGCCTCTTCATTAGCGAGACGAGAAAAGTATGATAAGGGATTTGTCCCTCCCATGCAGTCATCTCTGGTTCAAGGAACAAGATTGAATAATAATGAGGATGACTGCTCCATGCATCTAGTTCAATATGGATATCAGTGACAAAGGAACTATACAAACATTGTAACACCATACACATATTTTAGGTTGAAGTTGCCCCCAACTTTCCATTCACTTGGGTAATACTGATGAGCGACTAGGCACTACTCTTTTAATTTCATAAGTTGTTACGGACATTCACTGCCAAAGTGGTATGCACATTCATTTCCAATGTGGTATGGCACCATTTTTCTTAGTGAAACGACTGTCTCCCGTGTGCGAGACGACTGTGCTGCTATGAAAAATGATCGTCTCACGTGTGAGACAACTGTTTCACTGTGTGAAATGATCATCTCATGTGTGAGACAACTATCTCACTAGGTGAGACAACTATTTTGACGCACGCAGGTTGTGAAACTTCCAGAATTGTTGAGAAAATTCAAGATCCTCCAGTCCTTCCCACTCCCACTTTAGTCCTGCATTGGCTGGGGACCAAAAACCTTGACACTAACCCCTCCTATATATAGAGGGGTACTAGGGGCTTCCCAGAACACAACTACTACATAGACAATTGAGAATCAGTTGCTCTGACAATTGTTGTCCTCTCTGGTTTTGGTAACCTTGAGAGCCCAGGGAAGTTCTACCCGACTAGGGAGGGATAGCCATAGGAGAGAAACAACTAAGGATCATTATTGTGAGAGAGCGTGTTGGTGACTAGTACACCAATGGGAGGCACAACTTCTTCCTGTCTATTTTTGTAGGACAACATGAGTTCTAGTTGGTCTCTGTAGACTACTCTTGTGGCAAGTGTCTTTCGGCTATTGTAAGAAGAGCAACATCAACTCATAGTCTGTAGCGAGATTTGAGGAGCCACTACAATAGTTGTCTGAGTCTGATGTCCATGGAGGAGTAGGCAGACAAGTTTGAGTGCAACTAGGAGCTACACATCCACCATCCAAGATAGGGTTAACATCTACATCGATGAGGATTGTCACTGGACTTTCTCCAGGACCAGGTATATCTTCATGAACCCATCCTTTCTATTGCATACTTATTGACATGATTTGTTGGTTAATCGAAAATTTGTCTATAACATTTTTGTTTCTGCTGCCTATCTGATGTTGTATTTTCCTACGCCAACACCCTGATGCTTTTCCATGAACCTGCCATCATCTATGTCTTCGCTAACTTCCCTTTTAATTGTCCTCTTCATTTTGTTGTTGACCTACTTCCCCAAAAGAGGCCATAGCCCCAGTTACCTCAATACATGGCCACTATCATCAAAGGTTCAAATATAAGTAGATCTCAGTGCTCATCCATGAGCATGACAGACCTACAAACATAAATAGATGTGCACTTCCTTCTCAAAAGCACATTAGAAGGTTAAAACTAAACCTAGAATTCCCTAAGCTACAACCTAGTTCAACTATTAGTGTAATGTAAGAAGGAAGTAATCCCTAATCTCTCTTTTGTTCTTTGGTGACTGAATACCTTAAATGCATGACCTTCTAGACTCCATTATCCCCTTACAAGGACTACCCTTTGATTTCACCAACTTATCCTGATCCTCTAATATCTATGGGAGGTTGGAACCACCATCTCAAGTTGTTGATCGTGCGATCTTGTAAGTTATAAATCTGACTCATCTATCTTCATTTTTCATTTAATTGATTGCTAAATAATTCTATAATAGATAATAGGATAATATAACTATAATCTTGGTCATAATAAGCCCCATAAACTACATACTCGTCTATCTTTCTCATGTAAATATCAATATATTAATAGTTTTTCGGTATAATTAATCTATATCATGGTTGAAATTATCGATTTAACAACATGAATAGAAATGATGTATTCGCTTAGATAATCACCAATTGCCGTTTATCGTAAGGGAATCCTAATAACATAAATCTATAAAGTTTTCATATAGGAAATACATGTGTTAGTATAGACATATATATCTATACACGGCGCATATAGGTCTGAAACTTTAGTAATCATAAAGTTGGGCATTGCCACATATTGAACACCTAGATTGATGTCCATAATAGCTACAAACACAATAAAAATGTAATGGTGTACCTATCCACCAACTACCTAACTTCAATTTAAGTATGTATGAGAAAATAAACTTAGCTACTCAGAAAGGGACTCTTTTAAATAAATGATAAAAGAAGAAAATAACATAAAAGAGACACCTAGCATATATTTATGTATGACTTATAATGTGAAAATATCTAAATGAATATATCTTGACATGATTGGGGGGGGGAAATACTATGACTAAAATTATAAATATTGACAAAGATAAGTCAAAATGTCAACTCGAAACCTTAAGTAGTAACAACATACATATTTGAGTATCCCTAAACTCTAACTTAGCTCTAGGAAACCAATACTTGGATTTGATATACTTTCAATTATGATGGCTAATTGTGGAATAATATGTGTAAAATATTTCTAGGTCGAGAAGGCCGAATTATGAAGTTCACCCATAGAGATAGGGTTGGTATTAGGGATAAGGTATGTGCAACTCCCATTTTTTATTCGAAAATTATGTGCCATTTACCTATTTTACATAAAATTATGCCCTTCCCTTTATTGACCACCCTTATTATTCGTTTTGGAAATTCCTAAATTTTCATATAGTTTATTTAATTCCTCTGAACACAGGTTCTATGACCCCACTTGCCTATATACTTTGAAATTGAATATTAATAAACTATATGTATTGCATCTCAATTTATGCATGTTGTATGTTATACTTTTTATCTTGAGTGGTGATTCATGGGAAGAACCCTTTATATAATAGGGTTTGTGTATTCCACTCAGCGTGTGCCTTTCCGCCCTTATTTGTTTTAGGCCATGATCCCATGGTGTTATGAACCTATTTTATATGCATGAAAATACTTCTATTTTTGAGGTTGTGAAATGATTGTAGAAAGACACTTATGATGTTCTTTTATTCTTTAAATGCCTCATTCTTGTGTTTATCATTTCTTGGACTTACCTACTTGTTAATGGACCCCGCTTGAATAGGAACCCATGTCCAACTATTGTTGACATGCAAATACTCAAAAGTTCTCTAAGACATTTTTTGTTTTATTTTACTAGGTTTCATTCCCTAAACCACCCATGTGTAGGAGTGCTAGTTGACAATAACTCAAAAAGATGACCATCATGATGTCTACATGAGGATAGCTTGGAATGGCTAGGTTTCCCTCTACATTTAATCTAGTATACTTTGTATGCATTTTTTTGTAGTATCTCAATTTATTGTAAGGAACAATTGTATATGAAATAAGGTGTAAGCTTCTAATAGTTTTGTTTCCACTACTTATTAAATTTATGATTTTTAATATGTATACCATTTGAGATATAATGAAATTCCTCCTTTCCTACATATTTTTATATGATGTTTTTGTCTTTTGATTTAATGTAGAGTGGATCCCTCCCGTGTCCCACTCTTTACACAAGTTTTTTGACATTTCATTCATTTTATATGATTATTAAGTCATTAAGTACATTCTTAGGTCAAAAGACTGATAATAGAGCAACCAAGGTCAAGGATCATTACGAAAAGTGGTCCAAGCATAAAGGAGAATTTAGATAATTAAGTTTAGGACAAAAGAAACATATATCAATATCTTCCAAATATCCCCAAGCCTAGGCATCATTGTCCTAACATTAGGTTCAACATATTACACATATTTTTTATCCAACCTATAAGAGTTATATCATTAGGGGAGAATATGTGGATTATGTGAAAAATCTATATCATGATTATCATAAGGGACGAAATTTTGATATTATAAGGTAAGGACAAGAGTTTAAGATCCATATCACATATGGCAAACAAGGAAAACAATAAAACCACTTTATAATTACATGAGGTCATTATGGACATATTTAGTGTCACAAATATCACCATAGCACAAAAGAGGTAGACCCTAGGCATTTATTTCACAAAACATCACTAGATTTCTTATTTCATAGATCTAATAGTAATGGATGCATAAGTTATGTCAAAGCCATTATTGATACAAGATATAACCAAACATTCACATATAGGGGTAATTTATGCATCAAAGACATAAAGGTCAAGATAAGTGAAATAGGAAAAATGTGGGGGAAATAGAATCATCAAGAACATTAAGTTATGAATTTTTAAGATTAGAATGATTTTCATATTCATAAAGATGAAAATTACCGATTAATGCAAGGTCCATCATAGAAGTCCCCAAAACTAGACATGAAAGGATATAAAGGTGAATCAAGGTACATGGATGGTGACTAGGGCCATCAATATACTCAAACATTTACAAAGCTTCTTATTTAATCACTAGGATAGTAGGAGTGCATAAAACATTAAATATTTAACATAATCATGCATTTATTTCATTCAAATGATCAAAGATTATACCTATTAGGAAAAAGAACCAGAGTTAACTTGAACTCAGGTTTGCAACCTAGAGCTTTTGGTAGGTCACATTGAGATGATCAAAATGATATGTATTTTTTTATGATTTGGACAAGGAATGAGAGACATATGATTATTTTGAAGATTGTATTAAAAACTATAGGGATTTAACATTTTGGAATTACCTTTTGATTTAAGCACCAATTAGGTCTATACGTCATATGTCTGGTGGTTGTATCCCACCTCACGCACATGCGTAGGAGCATGATTCCTTGATCCACATGGCATGCCCAACCATTTCTTGACCTTCCTTTTCTCCCCGATCCTACAGAAGATACCGTATTTGTGCAACTGTTGGTCGCCTACTACTATGTGGGTCATCGTTGAAGCTTCAATCTATGATGGAGGCCCAGATTGGTAGATTATTGGAGCAAACCATCGGGTAGGAGGAAATGGGATCTATGCCATGTGGGTATGTCGTTGAAACTGAGGAAAACCCAAATGACTTACTTACATCTTGATATCTTCCCAAGGAGTTAAGTAGAAGAAACACCCACCTAGGGCTTCATGGTGGTGCCAACAAGGAGGATCAGACGAAGAAGAAGGGATGGAGGCATTCCAAAGAACTCTACAAAGAGAAATATGAGGGGAACAAGAGGGAAAATGCAAAGAGGAAGGTTTTTTTACCTCATTTGAGGCAAAGGAAGGTGGATTGGTAGAGATCCATGGAGGTAAAGTATAGCAGTACAACTATGTATGGACCAATGATGGGGATGAGAGGCTGACCGACTGATAAAATGGGGAGTATTCATGGGAATAGATCCAAAGGTTGCCCTCAAATGAGTCAGAACTTAGAGTACAAGGAGGCACAATCCAACTAGGTTGCAATCATTAGGCTCAAAATTCCAACAAAGTCTAATTCGATTATGTATTATAATAAATCCATACATTTTCTTTGGTTGTTTGACTGGCACAATTTTTGTACCTTCAGAAAGCTATTTAATCACTATACAACATCAAATTCATTAGGGATAAAGGTGCAGACAAGTTTTAGATTCAATTTCATTTGAAATGGATTCATATTAATCAATGGTACATAGTTAAATTGTATAAATAATATCACATATAGTAACATTGGTCATTGATGTGACCAAATTGGAGCATCACCACATTCAAACTCTAGAATTCACATTAAATTGAAGAAGAATGCCACTAAATGAAGAGAGATAAGAGTCAAGTTCTCACAAAGCACTTGACACAGACCTACATAAGCACACAAAAATTTATGGGGAGAGGTTAGAATGTTGGATAGATAATAAATTTGGCAATATGAAGATAAGCCTGAAAAAGGTAGAAAAGAATCTACAAGAAACACTGTTAGTTCACCTAATGATACTATATTGAAGTAATGCAAAAGGGTCTCTAATGATTTAAATGAACTATAGTTGCAAGAAAGTTACTAGCACTCAAGGTCTAGAGAAAATGAGATGAAGGACGGGGAGATCAAAGAAGTTATTATTCATCACCATTGAAGATAGAATATGGAAGAAACTATAGGGACATAAGATAAGTGGTTGTTATACTAATGTAATGACCAATTCATTCCTACATACATCATGAGTGTGTTCAAAACACTGGATGAAATGCTTGATGAGACTAGTGGTATGATAGCAAGATTTTTGTGGGGATTAAAAGGAGACAAGAAGGTCCATTGGGTGAAGTGGGACACACTTGTGAACAAAATTACAATGAAGAACTAGGCTTTAGGGACCTAAAGGATTACAATCAAGCATTGTGGGCTAAATAAGGGTGGATATTGGACACAAACACGAGCTCATTCATTGGTAGGGTCCAGAAGGCAAAATACTGCAATTGGAGGGGGGTTATTGGGGCTAGAGTTGGTCACGATCCAAGCTACAAATGGAGGAGTATAAAGTAGGCAATATCAGAGGTCAAGGAAGGGATAATAGTGTATCTGATGAAACCACCATTACAGTCTATGAGGAATGATGGGTATTGGGGTTGTATTTTAAAATAGAATAACCAAATGGGGTTGTCGATACTCCCTAGTTTGTTTGTGGGTTGATTAACAGAATGGACGACAATCATGATTCAGACTAGGTGAGGAAGTTGTCATTTTGTAGTATTGTATTCATCCTCAGCAAACCATTCGATAAGTCAATTACAAGAGATTCCATTTCATGGGAATAAACCCCCACAGTGAGTTCACCACGTGGTTCCCATACATGTACTTGATGACAACTGTCGTACTAGATGATAGGAACTAGAAGATATTGTGGGGGATGAATTGGCCACCAAAGTTATTGTAGTTCCTATGGATGCTCTTTAGAGATATGTTGCTTGTAATGAACAAGGTATACTCAACGAGTGTGATGGGATATAGGTCATGCTTGTAGTGTAAGCAAGAGGAGTAAGACTCAAACCATGCCATTTTTAATTGCATACATGCCAAGTGAGTTTGGCCGTGCACTAAAAAGGACTATTTTATCATTCCAAAAAAAGTGACTACGGTCAAGCTACTACATGCCCTGACCAATGACGAAGAGGAAGAAGCAAGACGAATTTATATACAAATGTGGATCTCCTAGATGGCACAAAATAAGGAACTCTTTGATGATAAGACAATACATGCATCAACATAGTTGTAGGTTTCTTAAATATAGTGAATGAGTACTCAAAATATTAACATGGTAGCAAAGCACGACACTAGAAAGAAGTTAACTAGGCCAACCCAAGTGGTGTCCACCAGAGGAAGCTGTTCTCACTCTAAGTGTGAATGTTAGTTAAAAATGAGGTACGGTAGTGTATGTAGGAGCCATACTCTTCAACTCTAAAGATCTTATCATGGCTACATATGAAGGGAGGTCCATTCAAGCCACATCCTCTTTCATTGCAGAATAGGTGGTGCTAAACAAAGTGCTAAAGGTGATGACAAAAAGAAGATAATCCATCATGAGCATAGTAATAGATTGTTTACTAATATTTGAGTTAGTCAAGAAAGGGGGACATGGTCTAGGCTAAAAATATATTATATTAAAGGAAATTGTTGAAATATGTGACAACATGTTAGATATTCACACAACCATATCTTTAGAGAAGCTAATTGATCCATCCATTTCCTTAATATAAGAGCACACCTGACCAATGTATCTCTCTCCTCCATAGAAAACATCCATAGTGAAGATATCATTATAGCTCAAGCTTTATTGATATAAAAATATAGCTAACGTTGAACTTCATAATAAATAACATGCAAGTAAGGAAGCATTCTTGGCTATTGGACCTCTATTCCTAAGAAAGTGACATACAATTTGATCAACTCTATTAGAAATTAATAGGCGATACTAGTTGATAGAATAGTGTAGGTAAGTATCACTGAGTGAATAGATTTAGTAAGATTAATGTGAATGACAAAAGAAGGTTTCTTAGGAAATCATGCATTCATATTACTCTCCAAGAAGTTTTCTAATATTCCTTCTAGTGTTCTTATTGACTATTCAATTAATCATCAAAACTGCTAGGGATTTTCCTACTTTAGTGGTACATTCAATCTTCACTTTATTCCTAATATCTCTTCCTATTTCTTGACCAAAATTATAAGAGAAGAAGATCTTTGACTTGTCTTTAGAGATAGTCTTGCACAAGCTACACCAAAATTATTAAAACTTCTTTCATAACCACAATTGGATCCATCAAATCTTTGATAAACTTAGTAATGTCATTGGAAAACACCAAGTTGGAGATGTGTGGGCACTAGATTTGATATTTTTCTAACCTTATGACTGAGTTCACTTTCACTATAACTTGGTAAGCATAAAACAAAAAGGTAAAGTGACAAGGTATCACTTTGTCAATCACCCCTACCACTTTAAATGATTCCACTTATTACATACTCCAACTAACCTTTCCTTTCATGGTGGTGTTCATTACATACTTAATTATACTAACAAATCATGTTTCAATCTTTATAGTATCCTGTATGAAGGACCATGACATTGGCATAGGTCATGGTTTGATAAATTTCACTTTCCATGTTTTATGCTGCAATTTTCATCTTCATTTTGTTGATAATTGCATGCACTACAATGGCATTATCATTAGTATCTTAACATGTCACAAAACTGCTTTATAGTGAAGAAATGTGTGCCTGTAGTAATGGCTTGAAACATTCAAAAAAATATTTCCGTACCAACTTAAGTCAATTGTAATTAATGAAACTGGTCTGATCTGATTGCAAGAAACTTGTTTCGTAATCTATTGAATTAGCTCTACAATATAAATCTAAAGATCATTGGCGAGTTTGTCCACTATTAAGGTTGATTGAATCTTCAAGCTAATTATATTCTTTTACTATTTTTTAATAGTGCAAGGGAATTAAACCATCAAATTCATTGGAATTTGTAAGGATTTTTCTTCTTTAAAGATTGAATAATTTCATATGAATAACAATAACTTTGAACTTATTATAAAACAATCACTTAGTATAGGCAATTTGTCAGACAGTGAATTATGTAATCATTGTCAACCTCTATGTGTGTTGACCACCAACTTTTAAATGAGTCTATGAATAGAATTGCACAACTCTTCCTCCCATCTTGTGTAGGTTTTAATCTTTCTCAAGGACACTGATGTTGTTTCTTCTTCCTCTCTAATTTAAAATTGCAATGCAAGTTTTTGAGTTGTTGTCACCATTGTGCATCTAGTTTATGTGACTCTTTTCCTCCAATCTTCCTCTCCTTGTATCAGTATTACTAATAGTTTAGATTGTAGCCTGATGCATCTTGTACCATTCCTACAGTGTAGCTTTCCTCCATGATAATTCACATACATTTGATTCAGGTAATGATTTTGTATTTGGTTTTTGTTTTATCAATAGCTATTGTGGACTCCCATGCTAACAAATGTTCCTTTGCTAGAGCAAGATCTTGAGTGAAGCTTGTACGTCTACTCAATATATTGATGTAATTTTTATGGTTACTTAGATTATTAATGTACTTAATATGTTACATTAATATGTCATTATTTGTATAATATTAAAATATAATAGCTACATTAATGTAATAGTCATCCTTTAATTTGGAAGTGCATGTATTTTTTTTTTACCTCATATATTACAAACAATGACATATTATTATTTTTTTTGTAAATTTGCATATAAACTTTTTCCCTATATCTTATTTCACGTTTTAAATTTCAGCAGATGTATACATTTAACTTTTTAAATATCTTTGACTTTTCTTTGTAAAAAAGTTCTAACATTAACCTAACATTATAATGTAATACGTATATATGTGCGCGTGTCCACTAATAGACATGAAAAATTCTTTGATAAATATCTTTGACGATGATCTATGATGGACATTATTAAAGTGTGTAAATGCTCACCGGTTGTTCTTAAGGGTACGACAAAAGAATAGTGGCGGTTTGCATGATGTTCCTCCTCTACTCACATTTAGACATTGCTTGGCTAAAGAGGAGGATTGGGATAGTTAACTCCTCTCAGTAAGTTATAATTTCATTATAAGAATGTCTCATCTTAACCTTGTATTTCAGTTAGAGAGTAAAAACACAGTTGGAATGTGGTTGGAAAACAAGGTTTGTATGTAGAATCTGTGCTTTTCTTCTCTATCGAAACCCTTGCAGGAGTTTTTTCATTGAGAAATGGAAAGTAAATGAATATGATTGTTTTTCTGTAAAATCAGACGTTGAGACATACTTCTCTTCACATAGGACCACTATGTTCATAATTGTAAACATCATAACAAATATCTCCTTGTGTGTAGAACATAACCACTAATTGAACACTTTTAGTTATCCACCGTTCTTTTCTAGAAGCGACGTGTAGAGAGTGTGCACCAAAACCCGATAACAGCCACAATTAGAGCAACATAGCCAAACCACCTCCCTCTATCCTCTATTAGAAGTAGGGTCATGAATCTAAAGATTATGGCTGGCCACAACCATAACCTCCAGGAATAAAGTCTCATAAGTCCTCCTTTTTCACATATTCTGGGCTTTGTACCTGGGACCCCTCGTGATGATGCCCTTTAAAAGAAGTGTATGTAGAATCTTTATATGAAGAGGCTTGCTTAGTAACCTCGCCATGAAGGTCACATATAGGGTGACGTCATTGTCAGTTCCCCTGTATAGCATCTCGAAGGCCATAAGGTTTAGCAGGACATACTCGGTGATGTCATTGAGCATAATATTTGGAATGTACGTGGTAGCCGGAGTGCTAAACTGTTCACAAATCCAGTGTCTGTTGACGAAGCTGAAGTCGTTGAAGCAACTAGTTGATCCATTCTCACTGTTCTTGACTCCGTTTGGAAAAATATTCTTAGCCGTCTCAGGGTGAAAATTGTGTCTAGGGCGTCGACGACCTTCACCTAAGATTCTGCTTGCTTTATACACGCCCAAAATGTGAGGCGTTAATCGTCCGCCTATATTTGGAACATTACCTTTTCATCGAAGTGGCGATCGAGGAGGCGCATCATGTGCATGTGTAGTTGATCTACCTGTACACAATAAAATCACATGTGTAGCACTCTTTTTCCAGTAAGCTTAGTAGTAGAACAAATCGTTCACCTTTATCAAAGATGTATTAATCAAGGCACTAATACATAATTAGGGAATTGTGACACAATCCTAAGTCAGATTCTAGGTTATTTGGACAAACATTGGTGGCGGATTTGAAACCAGTGACATTTTAGGTGTGTCTGATGGACGGGAGTCAATTTTTGAATATAAAGCGACACACTTGGTAAAATTTATCTACTACAAATGTCACTTTAGGAAAGCCCCAACTACCACTAACTACTCCTATAAAACAACACTTTTGTGTGTCAATTAACATAACCACGGTGGCACACCTAATTCACTGATAAAATCTCAAATCTTTCTGAAACCTTCTAAAGATAATTGTCTGATAAATTAACTAGATTCCACAACATGTAGCAATGCAACAATGAAATAGACAAAAACTCAAATTTTTATTAGATGAATGTCTTGTTTACATCGAGGAGGACCGGACCTTGCCCCTTGTGAATGATACAAATAAGAAATTACACAAGTGAATTTTTGGACGTTGCACTAACAATTACAGTTAAATGACTTTTGTATATTTTCAGTATGGTATACAGCAGAAAAGAGACTTCACTCTCCTAGAAGAATCTTCACGGCCAAAGAAGCTTTCAATATATTCACCCTATCAGAAAGATCTACTAAAATGTGAGTACTTCAATGCTTCACTTACTGCCAAAGCCCATATGAATACTAGCAATAGAACACATTAGAAACATAAAACATGCATTGCATATAAACCAAATACAACATCATTTTTCATTAGTTTAGAATGTAATTGGGGTCAACAAGATCGTTGGCCGCCAGATTGCTTTTAATTACGACTGAGTATAGAACAAACAAAATGAAGAATATACCAGATCTCCAACTATAGGGGCAATATAGCAGATCAAGACTTCAACAACAAAATCAATAATATGCTAAGATGTGGCACTAATAGAAGCAAAATCCAGATCATTGCCTATTTTAATATCATCATTCTTGTATCCAACCAAGTACACCTACTCACAATGTAGCATCATTTTGAAACCAAATAAGTTCCCTAACAGAGAGAGCTCATAAGAGATATAGAAGGTAAGTCATTGGAAGCTGCATGAGTTCATAGAAACATCTGCAGTAAGAATGATCCACATCAAGAGATAATTTGAGCACCCACTAATAACAATTTTATAGTTGCCCCAAAACTAGAACCTTACCATTGTATCCTTGATATATCTGGGTTAGCGCTGGAGTCATCCACAGAAACGTACTAAAAAATCATGTGCACTTCAGAGAACATCATAGAAGATCAACGACTCTATTTTTCATGCTGCATCATAAGATACAAAGTCAGAACTATGTGATGAGTCAATGTTTTAACTTCACGACTAGCACACTTCAGCAAAATAATCATACATCTCATTGTATAAATTAAGGTTTATATCAAATCATGACAAACACCTATCACAAAAGCAATTCTGTCCACTAATATTACAAATCTGATCATTTTTAGGCAGATCATAGGAAGTGCCTAATGCAAGTATATCAAATAAGATCTGGGTTAAACCAACTACAAAAACTACAATAGATAGAGTTAACCCCTACAACTAGAAATGAGTTGATGAGGACACATAACAATATATATGATAAAGGCTAATAACAATACATGGTATATGTAGAGTTGGTGGTCAGAGAGTGGAAATTGAAAGCATTATAGTAAAAATGGTAACATAACAACTTAAAGTGGGAAAACTGGTAACGTAACAGTGTGTTTGTTTTCCATATTGCGGGATTATCATGGTAGTTTCTATGAAAAAGTCAAAGAATACAGAGACGACCTAGAAGATTTGTTGACAAGTCCACTCTTTATGTGAATGAGCTAGACGTATGGTTGTTGCTTGAACATGATAGACACTTTACTCTGTCTTATTCTAGTTGTGACAAACTTATAGGAAGTGGTGTGGGATGTAGATATAGTCATCAATGACTTGTTGTGTACTGAGACTCAAGTTGTCTTGGATACTTGTAAGAGAGAATTACGTATCCTGTCATTATCTATTTTGCAAAAGGTATAAAGGTTGCCCTGAAGCCACTGCCACACAATCTCCCCTAAGAATATGATAAGGCATGTAACATGAATTTGATGGAAAACATTCTACACATTGGGGGTCAAAATTTTGCTTCAGATATTTCTAATACGGGAGTATACTTATGCACAAGTATAACTCATCTAACATATTGTCTAAAACATTGTAAGACATCTATTAATATTGTCTAGAAAGATCTTCCAGTGCTATTGAGATAGTGATTACGTGAAGTCATGCTTTCTAAATTTGAGATCTAGTTAGATATCTGAGAGATAGGGGTTAGATGCTCCTTCTAGCCATGGTCATTAAGCATCCACATGAATCTTTATTGCAATAAAATTCAAACTCACCTCATATAAGGAAACTTAATAATTATGCCTCATCCTAGAGCATAGTTTCAACCATTGTTTTCAAAAGCGGTTCAACTGGTCTAACCTTCCTACAGTTTGGTTAGTGGCTTAGGCGTCGGTTAACCGGGTCAGCAACAAGCGGCCGCCGAACAACCACCTGATCCACATGTGTGTCATCTTCCTTTTCCTATTTCGATAGCCGCATCAGCCCCAGCTTAATTAAAAGGCGTCTCCTGGGCCCAAAAGAAAGCATGAAATGTTTCATTGATACTATGTTGGACCACTATTATTACATAATTCTGTAACTAATATTTGTAATTCGAGGTAAGCATGTGTTTCTAATTATATATATATATATATATATATATATATTATATATATATATATATATATATATATATAGAGAGAGAGAGATAAAGAGAGAGAGAGTCATACTAGAATACACTCGAGTGTATAGATCACACGTATACACTCAAGTGTGTTTGCATATCAAGACTACTTTTTACAAAATATAAACTATTGATCTTCCCTGTCATACTATATCCAAGGAATGAAGTTTTGCCGGTACCGGCGGTATTTCGACCAAAATACCGATACCAACGCGTACTGATACCGAAACATGTGTACCGATAGGATTGAAAATACCGATAATACCGACATGTATACCGCCAATACCGCCACATTTCAATGATTTCAGTGCAAAATGCAGTACTAACTTCACTGTACCGACCGAAACCGGCGGTATACCGATGGGTATACTGTTTTTTGCAAGAATGACTATAGTTACTTATTGGGAGGAGAAAAGAAGGTGCATTTGGATGATTTTTGGTGATTGGAGCTAATACCAACCCAAATCAAGGTAATTATAACTAATCTCTTTTATTTCTACCATTAGCAACCTCTCCATCTCTTTTTCCTACTTTTTTCTTCCACTTTCACTTAAAAAAGTGTTTTTTACCTCCAAAGCCTAGTATTACTCCAATTTTTATATGTTTACGTGAACTATACATACATCTATAGGTATATTATATAGATCTACTATATTATCACTAGATCTACCTACTGAAAACACTATTATTTACTATTATCATACAATCTATCTAAGCATATTACAATCAGTATTGATATAATTAGTTACTTTCTATCTAAGTAGATTCCTTACCTCCCCCATGATGGACCCCCTCCCCCACACCCAATATAGAAATTTATTACATAAAATGATGCATTTAGGTGTAGAGATTACACCTGTAAAATTTCATAAATTAATTCGTTCATTTTGACGTCGAAACGACCAGGATTGCATCTGTCGGTATTTCTGTCGGTATACCGATAAATACCTATTTCCAAGCTGTCGAAATGGCATCGGTATCGGTCACCTTGTTCCTTAACTATAACTAGGCTACATACAAATTGTGAGCCCATTCAGATGTGTGTAAGTCACTCATCCAAAGGCAACAAAATCGACGCGCGAAACTAATTTGAATTGCATAATTTTTGTGGTCTTTATTACATGACCTATAAATGTCCAAATGTGCTCAAATTTTGCGAATGAACTATTCACCACATGTTTAAGAAGATCAATGGATTAGATTTTTGAAGAAAAATTGCATCATGAAAAACTACTTGAGTGTATTCTGCTCCGAATACACTCGAGTGTATTCTAGCCTAACTCTCTCTCTCTCTCTCTCTCTATATATATATATATATATATATATTTATATATATAGGGAGGTGATCTATTACAGACTGTGGCCTCCTGCGGACGAGAGCAACAATGGTTTCTCTCGATTTCCCAAGTGGGCGTGATTTTTTTCTCTCATTTTGTTACTTCAGCATCGCGATTCCTATAGTTTCGTAGTACTACTACATTTTTCTTCATTGCTACTACTCATAGTGATCCATGGCTGATCGAAAAAGCAATCATTCTACATTAGGATTTATGTTTAATGTATAGGCTCTTTTTTCAGGAAGATTTTCCAAACGTGGAGGGAACTATGCATCTAAACAAAAGTAAAGCATGAACTTGCATCCTACAAATTCTACAGTTCTTCTTCCACACACCATTGCACTGTTTCCATACACAGAAGTTAGTATTAATCTTCTATGTTAAGTGGAAAGTGAGAATCGAGTTACTCATGCATATAGAATCTAATAGTGAGGTAACTGTCCAAGTTCGAGTTACTCATGCATATAGAATCTAATAGTGAGGTAACTGCCCAAGTTTTTCTTTTAATTTGCATCAGTATCATTTAGAATATAACACCTAGAGTTGCATCGACCTGTCCCGTAACCATATTGCTGATGATTCTAGATTCTTGATCATTCAACAACGTGCAGTTCTCCCACGCACCATAGTACCATCACCGTCGTCAAGCATGTACGTAGTTGGATCTGGTTGCTTTACTAACAATGGCATTCAAACTCTGTACACTTGACACCATGCTTAAGTACTTCTTAGTGCTTGATAGTCCAACAGTATGGCATGGTGAGGAGGTGGGTGGTGTGGAATGGTGGGGGTGGTGGTAGTGACTGGACGGGTAACTTGGAAGGTGGTGGCTGTTGTCATTTAGGTCGGTTGCTTGTAGAATGTTTCCTTGTGGGTATCGTCCATCTCAGCCCCATACCCCGTCAACCAAAGTCAAACCTGGGTTGCAGTTGGGTAGGGACGGGCAGTTAAGCTGACGGTATGGTCGATGTAGTCAAGCTACTGGAAAGATCGTAAAGATTGACTGCCCACCAATACCACCCCCTTCTTCGCCCCCGTCGAGCCTCCTTGGCACACCACCAATGTTGTTCGTGGCATCGATGTACCGCTACCACAGTGGAGGAGGTGCAGCGGCTAGTTACTTGCCCCTAGATCGTCTGAGAACAGGAACAACCAAAACGGAAGCAACAACGTCGCACTTGCAAAGGCAAAGGTAGAGCTACCCCAAGCGTTGGGGACGAAGCCATTCGATTGTGCGGCCTCCTTCCTCCAACACGTGTTGTGCGTCGTCTGTCTGATTTCACCATCACCAGCATGTCCAGGTTTGATTTTACCACTGGTAATGTGACTACTACTAGCACCAATCAAGTACCATTGTTGAGACTAAAGATATGGTGACCAACGCAATCAGTAGTCTCCATTAATGCCACAATAAGACAAGATCCAAGAGGGAAAGTCGATGACGTTCAAAGAAGGTAAAATTGTAATAGATTTGTAGTCTACTAACATTTCCATGTATAAAAGGTATGGACTACATACATGATAGTTCTATCTACTCAATTTCCTTGCACGAGCATTAGGCTTACATGGATAACATGAAGGACCGGAGGCTTGCAATACACTGACTCAATTGCATTATCTAGCAGATGCAAGTCATACTCTCCATAATGTCCCTAAAAAGCAGGTTAGTCACATTTGACTGCAAAGAGATACTTCCACCAAGCTATTGTATAAATGTGTGGTTGTGAACAATACATTAGCAACACTAAGCATACCCACTCTAGCATGTTATTTCCCTCTCTTATGGATTTCCTATTAAATTAATACTATGCTCAATGGTAGAATTCAGAACAAAACACATTACATATTCATGGAAATGCTCCCTTCCATAGTATACTCTAGAATGTATATCCACTGCAAAACACAAGTGTGAGAACCATGCTATTATTATTTGTTTTAGGGAAATAAATTTAGATTTCATTAGATTGTAACATATTTTTTCCAACTATTCATGAAATTATCTCTTGAAATGGTTGTTTTCATTAATAATTGTAGTACCAAAGTCTGCTCAAGATTCATAAGTTTATCCCAAAGAATTTCCTACCTTAAGTTCCATATGCACAACCCTAAATCTTGAATTTAGATCAAGCTAAACAAGCCCTCGGGTTACTTCCAAGGTGATTTCCACTATATGCTCCAATCTAGGGTACTTTTATATTTACTGGTATGTAATATCAAATATACTTTTGTTATAGAATAGCATATTCAGTGTAGAAGCTGAACATCATGCATATGCTATTAGCATAAACGTGCAAGTAAAGACTCACTTCACTTGACGATGTGTTTATTATCAAAAATAAATATAAACCTCACTAACATGACAATGTGTTTGTATAGAATAAATTAATTGATTTAGTGGAGCTCATTTATCAAAAAAGAAGGCATCCAAGATCTCGCTTCTTGTAAACTAAGATCTAATTAATTGATTTAGTGGAGCTCATTTATCAAAAAAGAAGGCATCCAAGATCTCGCTTCTTGTAAAGTAAGATCCTTTCCTATCAATCAATACAAAACCCAAGGAGGCAGACATGATGTCTGTGTTGAATATTGGAATAGAATTTGCCTCCATCATGAATTCATGTGGCACTCGATTTTTACATACTTAATGTAAATTAAAAAAATATTTGGAGGTTAAACCCATGTAAGTTGCAGCTCTAAAATGCTTCTAATAACATCATTTTGTTTACACGGATAGAAATTGGCGAGCACATTTCTGTTTGCTAGCCTGACATATATAATTTATCCTCTATGTAAATACAAAACCACGAAGCGACATGCATCTGAGTCTAATTATTTGCACGGTAGAGCTACGACTGAATTTCAGATTAAGGTAGTCAAACTGAATTTCAGATAAAAGTAGTCAACCTCAAATGTTTTGTTTTGTTATAATTGTAACTTAAAAATTCATCAAAGACTTCCCTGCATAAATATATAGTCTCTTTTCCTATAGGTGGTTTCGAATAGAGTGCCCACTATTTGTGCAATCAGAAGTTAGAATAGATCTCATTCAAGAGAATCGAGGACCTGGCCAACACAATAGGGGAAACAAGAGGAAAAAGTAAAATAGTTAAACGGAGGGGGCACAAAAAGGTGGAGCAACATGCCATGGAAGCAGATTTAATCGATTATCTGTAGGGAAAAAAGGTTATCGTTTTCGATACCTAGCTTGGATAAAGTCAGAGTTACTTCTTGTCACTATAGCATCTTCTTTCTTTATTTGTCCTTCTTAAATCTAGCACACATGCCTGTGTCTTTCTCGTATGCATGTTCTTCAACTTGTTTCGTGCATCCGGGTGTTGTTCCTATCCATGTGCTGCCCATTCATCGTGCATTACGACTACTGGGGTAGGGACTGCTGGAACCACCGGCACGGTTCTTAGCTTCCTCTTGTTCCCACATGTGTCTTCCTGGTGTTGTAGCCGCCAACTTCAGAAGGTGGTGATCTTCTTCTCGGCTCCACCTGTTGTTTCTCCATTTTGATCATCTGCTTCTTACCCCGCGCTCCTTGATGAAACTACCCAGGCGAATATCATCGCTGAGATGAGCAGAGAGTCACATCTATTGGAAAGGCGGAGAGGAGGTAAGGATAAGGGGAGAGGGAACGACGATATTGGAAGGACTAGGGAACAGAGGAAATTAGCTAAGCAGATAGGAGAAGGGACAGAACTGCCAGAGGTTGCCAAAAATTTTAGGGATTGCAATCTGGATTCTTCAATTTTGGGTAGTAGTGGGGGAGGGAGGTGAAAGGAAAACTAAAGAGGTTCGTGGGAAAGGGGTGGTGGTGGGGTACCCGAAAGGAACGGGTTGGCGGGTGGTGGGGGGAGAGAAAATAAATTGTCACACTAAGATATCAGACTTTGTTACGTGTCATGTTATCTGAAAACAGGTGTCAGTATAAACCACACCTTCTACTAGTGAGGGTAGGCAGAAAATCAAAGCAAACTGTAAGATTAGACATACTGCACAAAAGAGACAAGTCTGATCTGGATTGAAAACGTTGCGTTGTATGGTTTCATCTGCAAAATCTTCGCACTATGTTTTAGTGTCTAATCTTAATGAGTGACTAGTCAATGCGTTTAAACCAAATCCGTCCAATATTTTTTATAATAAAACTTTTATGATATTATGTAGCAAACTTATATATTGGTATAACAACACATTGTGAATTTATAACACCAGTAAGGCATTTATCTACATCACATGTAATACTGTGTTTAAAAGATATGAACATCAACAATAACTAAAAAAAACTATCGTGATCATTCAAAATAAACTGTGTAAACTAATATAATCCAAAAAGAAAAATTGTTTATCTTTGCCATAGTTGCACGCAGTATGTGACTTCATTGTCACATTCCACCGTTAGATTAGAAAGTTATTTCTATGATTCATGTAATTTTTACTTATCTTAAATTAACAAAACTTTCACATGCTTAACTTTATACCTATAATTTATTATATAATTGTGGTTGCAGATACTTTTCTAATATTTTCTAAAATCATATTTTATTAAATGTAAAAAATATTCAATCTATAATTTTTTCATAAACTGAAGTGGCAGTACTTGTACATATTACCACGATTAATCTTCCATGAAATCAAATTGATCATTAATTCATTTTATACAATTATATATCTTTTAGTGTGTTAGTAGAATATACTAAATAATATTTTTTTAGAACTAGTTCAAATTGAACACCAATGGTGCAGTTTAGTTTTGTCACATATACGCTAACGAACAATCTCATATGGTCTAGAGATTTTCTGAACCACAAGGTAGCTCATGTATATTGATTTTAACCAAGAACAAACCATGACCACGTCTAATTTTAATTAGTTGTAGTACAATAATA
The DNA here is from genome assembly GCA_963693085.1 of Alisma plantago-aquatica. Taxonomy (NCBI): domain Eukaryota; kingdom Viridiplantae; phylum Streptophyta; class Magnoliopsida; order Alismatales; family Alismataceae; genus Alisma; species Alisma plantago-aquatica. Next base: position 939,967,655 of record OY856413.1, on the reverse strand, counting down.
GTATCTCAATTCCTTTTCTATTGTTAAATATTCTTAATGTATATTTTATATTATAGGCTCACATTAAAGATAAGATCTAGTCAATAAATCTGTAAATTTATACACATGTAGTGAATTTTTACATTTTTTGGAATAATTATTCGGTTACATGTTGACATTTGTTTTGCAAAATTTCGATTTGTCCCAAATTTGTTTTTCTATTTTTAATTTTTAATTTTTCTTCTTGAATTGATGTATGCATTTCGGTTGGGATTGTTTCTAATAAATATGATATTTTACATGATAAGTAAAGAGATAATATATATCATATACGGCATTGGTCCATCCTTTGTGGATTTAGCTTATAATTGACTTCTTTTAATCAGAGAGCAAATTAGGATAGATAAACTGATCTCATTAGCATAATATGTATATGTTATTGTATCTTTCGCACTACTTCTCTATTTTATGCTCATCCAACTCTATGGTTGTTTGCATATATAGGATGAAAGGATAAGGAAAGATGTATAGATTGTGGATATGGTCACCATTTGTAAAGTAGTTGCTATTGTTGTTATATTACTGAATGAGTTCATTGCCTTCAATTTAAGGACATTTGCTAAATTTTAAGTACACTTCACCTAACATTTAGCATAAGACCTAATTGTGGAATATTGGATAGTGACAACTGTGTAGAGACAAAAGTGAGCACATGCCCTACCACTTGTTCAGAGTTTACATATAATTTTCTACTAATTTGTATAATGTTTGACGATATATCTCCTACACCACCCTCCCTTCTTTGTCAGGTATAGCTTTACTTAATTATGTGCCTATCTAGACAAGATTTTATAGCTCTGCAACAGATATGATTTTTACCCTTCTATGTTGGGTTACCATTAATTTCTTTTTGCTTGATGTCTTAGTAAGGTTCTCCGAGTGAATAAAATTTACTTAAATGATGTAATGAATATTTATACATGAATCGTGATTTGGCTTTTTTGATATATAAGTGTGTTTTTACTCTCACAATCAACAACGTATGTGGATCTGATGTTGATATCCTCATAGACGAGTGCTGTACTTGTTACCAACCAACCTTAAACTAGAGAAAATATCATTCCTCTGAACAAGGTATACATTGCCGCTAAAAAGGATCTTAAGTTATAAATCTTATTAGTCTCTGATGACATTATTGTATAGCATTACTAAATAAGCTACAATTTTCAAAATAGGAAGGATGCCAGAAAGATACTTTTCTTTTTACCTTCTCAATGATTGTTAGTTGTTTGTCCTAATAGACTAGGCCATTGGAAGAAAGGATGATAATCTATCAAGAGTCATGTTTTAGTTAAAATTCTCAATTGGTTATTATTTAATGCCCAATCATTCTACTAAAACACATGTAATGTATTAGGTTTCAGCCAATTAATATACTTCAATGTGTTATATTGTTTAGTGAATTAAATTCAAGAATTTTGCAAAATGTCCTAGACTTAATAATAGATACTTGCATTAAACTTGTACGTAGAGGAACATTACTTTAATTTTATTGATAAAATGTAAAATAGGTTCATGATGCATGCATACGTATCCACTGTGGCTAATTTTATATCAATGAAATTTGCTCTATAAGAATTTTCAACCTCTTCGATAAAGACTTTATATTGATCGACATCTATAATGCCATCAGAGTAGGTTTGTGATAGATGCATCATATTGAACATGTAGATGAAATGAAAAAAATGTATTGTTTAGACATTATAATAATTTCACAACATGCACTATTACTTACACATAACTACCCACTTTTCTTAGCCCTCTTCATTTCAAATGTAATTCTTCTTTTGATCTTAAGTCAAAAGGCCCCTCAAGGTCTTCAAGTTCTATTTTGATCATCACTACTAGGTTTTAACATGATACAACACCTGTGTTACTTCTGATCTTGAGACCTCTATGATGCATATGTTTCTAATTATACCCCACCTTTTTTATGATACACAAACCATTCATTTGTTTTTTCTATGTTTCTGGTAAGGAAGTTTAGACATGGAATTTTATAAGTGGATACCACCTCCACTTTGTGAAGTTTTCCACATATTTTATATCTTCTCAGTTATTTGTTATACCCACCCCCATTATGTACCTGACTTATGTCAGCTCTAATTTAGAAATCCATAATTTAATGTGGTTTGATTAGAGATGTCGATGTTTCTCCTCTTATATGTCATTCTTCTACTCTCGATTATGCACTTTCATCCTGTATAGGTCTATATATATTGTACCATATATGATTTTAATGAAAATAATATTAGAGCAATAAATTAATTAAATTAGATGAATATGTTTAATAAGACATTTATTTGATTCTTTTCATGTGGAAAAAATTTGTGAGGATTTTTCTATTTCTGAATAGTGAAGTATAGTGCACATTTGATTTAACAACAAAGATGTAATATTATTATGTTATGTAATATCTTACCAAATTAGAAAATTATTGTGGGGGTATAATAAATTAGACTAATTTAGACCTTTTTAACACGAATATATAATATAATGCTACAAATAGATAACACCTCTTATCGAAATCATGAGTTTTGAAATGGGCTAGAAAATGATATTTTAATTTCAATGATTATTTTTCTATGCATTGTTAATGCCTGAAAAAAGTAATAAGTTGGAGGAATGTAATTGCTTTATTACATTTATATATATGACATGATAGGATACATATTTCTATAAATATTTGGCCATTAATTCTTAGATTTCATCTACATTTTCTGTAATGTGTGATCTTTGTATAACTCGTTGTGTTGATACATTTATACTTATTTCTCTATCTTGGATTATTATCATTTATAGGTTGGCAATGAAGTGTTTGCTCCCAAAAAGCACTATAGAGGACTGGACAAATTAAGTTCATGCTATCCTAAAAAGGTAGAGGTTTGTAAGTGTCTCTTCTGCCAATGGGCTCTAGTTGGAGATGAGGCGAGAACTACAATTGATCTTTTTACAAAGAATTGTATTCTATTTCCTTTTCATAAAGAATTGGATGAAGAACATGCATTGGCATTTTAAATTTTCATGAAACTTTATTTCTAAAAGTTTGTGATATTTTCCAAGATCTGAATTTTTTTTCCACCATTATCATTGTAGGACTTCAAGTTTTTATGGGAGAGGAAGACTTAGCCCAAACAATAAAGGTACTCAGTAACTGATTGTAAACATGGAAGAGACACTTCTTTGGTGTTATACCAATATGATAAAGAAGGATAGTGTAACGACCCTCAAAATTTAGTCCCAAAATTTTTTGTTATTTAATAAAGGTGAAACACTAAATTGAAAGAATTCATTTTTCATATGATGACTTAAGTACAGACCATGCTTAATTTGTATTTCAAAATGTGCTAAATGTGCCAATTGGACCTTTAATGGAATTATTTACATCAATAATTAGTCATATTAATGTCATGAATAATGCATGAGAATTTAACCCTAATTATGCAATAATGACTAGTTAGGGGTTAATTGATAATTTCGGCACACATACATGTAAAGTGCATCCCATTGATTGGTATATGAGTAGATAAAATAATAATAGAGCTCCCCTCGGATTTTTGTAATAAAATTCCCTTGCAATGATTATTAATGTGTTAACTACCCTAAGTAACTAATAATGTAAAACACATATTTCCCTAACTCATATCCAAAATCTGATTGGATAATTAGATTCCTCATGGTCGAATTAGCTTGTATATCAAATTTGGTTACTTTTGGATAATCCTAACAACTCCAAATGTTATTAGGAAGAAATTAGTAGATAATGTGATTTATTTGAGTAATCAACTTAATAATACATGTGATTGTCACGATTTGACCAAAGTTCTCGCTTTTTATGCGTCACGCGCAGCTTGAATGAACCGGGCTCCTTGTGAGCCGTTGGATGGGGATCTGAGGGCAGGGGCCTCATCCCTAACCTCCCGCAGAATCTGCGCGGAAGGGGGAAAACAGAGCCCCCATTCCTCGCCCGAGATATCCCTCTCCCTCGTCAACAGCTTGCCTTTATCTCAACTCTAATTGATTCATGAGATCCCCACGAACCTAACGAACCCTAGCTCGACCCATATAAGCGCCCGTAGCAGAAACGCCCAAAAGACCTCTCCCTCCAGTCCACGATGCCACCATCCCCATGCCAAGAAGGCTCATCGGACCAAGGTCTAGCTACCCAGAAAGTAAGGTCGGCTATCGAGTAAGCTTCCTCCGCCTCCAATTTTGGCCGAAACCACGTGAGGAAACGCCGCCGGCCAGGTCTTCTTCCTCATCGATGACAAGCTCGAGCACAGAGCTCTGAGCTTCTCAGTTCAATTACGCCTCCAGTAAGCATCCTTACACTCGTCTCTAGCTATTTCTTTGGTCCTTATCCCTCACGGTTCACCCCAACGTTGTACCTACAAGCTCAGTTTCAGGCCGGAGGAATTCGACCTCCGATTACCCCTCTCAGCCACCTTTAAATGATGAAAACCAATCCCTAAGCCTCTTTACGATTTCTTGAAGATGATCGAACGCCTTTTCGCCCCAATTTCCATTGTTTTGCTATTTCTTCAGTTTGAGCTCCATTGCTCTGTTTTCCGACAGCCTAAGTGCTGGTTTCGAGTAGAAGTGTTCATTTACACTCTGGTCATTGCGTTGTCTTCGGTTGGCCCTCAGGAACTCGTTGGGTAGCTTTGTCTATGTTGCCCAGAGATGTTTAGAACCTGAAGCCTTCACCTCTTTCTTCTGCTTCTTCGGCCATGGCAGAGAAAGGGCTCTTGGCAGTTCTGACCACCACTGAACCCAAGTCAGGGGTTGCTGAGCTCGGTAGATCGTGAGGAAGTTGTTGCTCATGATCTCTTTTCAGGTTTCATAGAAGATCACGAGTTTGTGTTCAAGGATTTCAAATATTGCTCTGAGTTCTCGGTCAATCTGTAGATGAACAAAATCATTGGCGTTATTCCCAGTTTAACCCTCACAAGTTTTTCTCCCTGTAATGCTTCCTTTGGGTATTCTCAGGATTTCAGTAAGCTTTAATCATGTATACCCGAGCGCCTAAGGTGTGTCTAAATGACCAATATGCCCTGTCACACCCTTATCCCAGATTTATAATGCGAGGGAAAAGTCGTCTTTCAAACTCTGATTTCCGGATTTCTCAGAAATGTCTTGAATGATTTTTCCTCGCCTCTGATTGGTCAGAATATCTCTGATCTTTATAAAATCATAGAAAATAATCTAGAGCTCAGATGGGGACGATCCATATATGGTTTTTGATCAGTTTTTCGAGACCTATCACATGGTCCTAGTTTCAGACCTATATATCCAACCTAATTTCCAAATTTAATTAGGGAATCATACACCTATGTTAAGAAAATGTAATTAATTCATAGTTATGTTATTCACGGGATATTAGGATTGATCAGGACTGCATCTACTGTTAGTACACCCCTTTAGGATCAGGTGAGTGGATCATGCACACTGAGCATAATTCTAGGGTTATGGGTTTATTTTATTTGTTTATTGGTTATGATTACTCAATAAAGTGCAACTATGCTATTATTCAATTTATGCTTATGAAAACCATGCAAATACTATGAATTTACGTTTTCTACTGTTTTAATGAATATGCTTTCATTTTGAACATTATGAATTACTGTCATGCTAATTGATCAAGAAATCATGATAACTATGTTCAAGTGTATTAAACCATGTATGTTGATATAGTCCCCTCAATCATGTTATGTGAGCCTTAATTGGCCTTATGTGAGCATTAATTGGCCTTATGAGCTCTGTGGGAGCATTATGTGAGCCTTAATTGGCCTTATGTGAGCCTTGATTTGCCTTATGTGAGCCTTGATTGGCCTTATGTGAGCCTTAAATGGCCTTATGAGCACTGTGGGTGCAAATCAGGAGAGGGACTACATCAACTCAAGTAAAAACCATCTTATTATGAAATCATGTTAAGTTAATCATGTTCTCATGCAATCATGTTAATTATGTTATGTATTTATGTTCCAAGTTATTTCTCATGCCATTTCAATTATAAGCTATTTTCTTATATAACTGCTCAGTGCCACTCACATAGTTTTATGTTGCCTTGCATGGGCTGGGGACGAGATGTCTGCAGACGAAGAGGAGAAGAAGTAGACTTCAGGGACGTCAGCTCAAGCTCAAGGATAGTTCGTGAATCCTACTTGGTGGGGTGCCATTCTAGATAGATGTCTTTCCTTTTTGTTATGTTATGTTGGAGTTTCATTCTTTGAACTCTTTATGTTGGACTTAGAGTCTTGTTTATGGTTTGTAATAAGGCACTCTGGTGGATTTTCCTTTTATTCCATGGATTTTGCTTGATTAATGATATCAATCCACAATTTGTCATGATCTCCATTATGTTCAAATTCTTCCGCTATGGTTGTATTATTATTATTAAAAAGGAGGTCGTGACAAAATGGTATCAGAGCAATCCTAGAATGGCCACCATAGTAGGATCTTATTTGTCACTCCATGTGCTCATCTAAGTCTCCTTTCCTATTCCAGATGGCCCCTAAGCGTCGCCCTGAGCATGAAAAGTCACCCCCTCACTCTGGTGGAGAGAGTGATCATGACTTTGAGCACGAGGATAACCCCCATGGAGAAGACCCTCCCCTCTCATACAATATGTTGGTCAGAGCTTTATCTGATGTAATGGGAGGCCGTCATTAGAGGAGGAATGAAGTCACCTTAATAGACTTCCTCAAGGTGAAACCTGAGACGTTCGCGGGAGAAGAAGAGCTGGATGTTGTAGGTAAGGCTCAGGCCTGGATTCGCAACCTGGAGCATTGCTTCGATGACTTGGACTGTTCTGAGGAGTCACGCGTCAGGTTCGGGACTCACATGCTTAGAGGACCAGCTCGCGTTTGGTGGGAGAACTTCCGTGACGCCAGAGACCAAAATGAAGAGCTACTCACATGGGAGGAGTTTGTAGAAGCTTTCAAGGGCCACTATGTGTCAGAAGCGATGACGGACAAGAAGGAGTTAGAGTTCCTTCATCTATGACAGCGTGGAGACATGACTGTCACCCAGTACGCAATGAAGTTTTGCATCCTCCAGAAGTACGGGACTGAGATGACTGAGCTGAAGCGAGCCAAGAAGTTTATTCGAGATCTCAAGGATGATCTCAGCTACTCACTTTCTGGACGAGGCCACAAGACGATGCAGGAAGCCCTAGATGCGGCACTTGAGCTCGAGGATCACCCAGGGAGGACTTGGAAGAAGAACTCCCACAATGGACATCGTCACCATCACGACTACAACAATCGGGACCGACACCACAATGATCACAAGAAGGGCAAGGCCCCTGAGAATCCCCCAGTTAGGGATGCATGCACCGAGTGTGGAAAATCCCATGCAGGACCGTGCATGTTGGGCTTAGGTGTTTGCTTTTACTGTGGAGGAGAAGGGCACTTCAAGGACAAATGCCCTAAGTTAGCTACAAAGAAAGGGGCAGGTCAGAACCCTAACCCAGGTCCCCCAGAGAAAAGGAAAGCTAGGGTTTTTGCTATGGTGGATGATGAAGGTAAGATTTAGTTTTCAAATTACATTAACAATTCATGCACTCATTAAGTTTTATCAGTCATGTTAGATATAATGCAAAAGTTATCCATGTTAATACCATATCATGATTATGCTTAGTGTTGGCTTATGAAATGTTACGATTAGAAAATAAGTTAGGTTACATATATGTGAAACCCTAAGGTGGGTAGTACCTTAATATGACATAAAATTTCGAGGACGAAATTTGATTAAGGTGGGTAGGTTGTAACGACCCTCAAAATTTAGTCCCAAAATGTTTTATTATTTAATAAAGGTGAAACCCTAAATTGAAAGAATCCATTTTTCATATGATGACTTAAGTACAGACCATGCTTAATTTGTATTTCAAAATGAGCTAAATGTGCCAATTGGACCTTTAATGGAATTATTTACATCAATAATTAGTCATATTAATGTCATGAATAATGCATGAGAATTTAACCCTAATTATGCAATAATGACTACTTAGGGGTTACTTGATAATTTCGGCACACATACATGTAAATTGCATCCCATTGATTGGTATATGAGTAGATAAAATAATAATAGAGCTCCCCTCGGATTTTGGTAATAAAATTCCCTTGCAATGATTATTAATGTGTTAATTACCCTAAGTAACTAATAATGTAAAACATATATTTCCCTAACTCATATCCAAAATATGATTGGATAATTAGATTTCTCATGGTCGAATTAGCTTGTATATCAAATTTGGTTACTTTTGGAAAATCCTACAGGCTCCAAATGTTATTAGGAAGAAATTAGTAGATAATGTGATTTATTTGAGTAATCAACTTAATAATACATGTGATTGTCATGATTTGACCAAAGTTCTAGCTTTTTGTGCGTCACGCGCAACTTGAATGAATCGGGCTCCTTGTGAGCCGTTGGATGGGGATCTGAGGGCAGGGGCCTCATCCCTAACCTCCCACAGAATCTGTGCAGAAGGCGGAAACAGATCCCCCATTCCTCGCCCGAGATATCCCTCTCCCTCATCAACAGCTTTCCTTTATCTCAACTCCAATCGATTCGTGAGATCCCCACAAACCTAACGAACCCTAGCTCGACCCATATAAGCGCCCACAGCAGAAACGCCCAAAAGACCTCTCCCTCTAGTCCACGGCGCCGCCATCCCCATGCCAAGAAGGCTCATCGGATGAAGGTCTAGATACCCATAAAGTAAGGTCGGCTATCGTGTAAGCTTCCTCCGCCTCCAATTTTGGCCGAAGCCACGTGAGGAAACGTCGCCGGCCAGGTCTTCTTCCCCATCGATGATGAGCTCGAGCACGGAGCTCTGAGCTTCTCAGTTCAATTACGCCTCCAGTAAGCATCCTTACACTCGTCTCTAGCTATTTCTTTGGTCCTTAGCCCTCACAGTTCACCTTAACGCTGTACCTACAAGCTCAGTTTCAGGCCGGAGGAATTCGACCTCCGATTACCCCTCTCAGCCACCTTTAAATGATGAAAACCAATCCCTAAGCCTCGTTATGATTTCTTGAAGATGATCGAACGCCTTTTCGCCCCAATTTCCATTGTTTTTCTATTTCTTCAGTTTGAGCTCCATTGCTCTGTTTTCTGACAGCCTCAGTGCTGGTTTCGAGTAGAAGTGTTCATTTACACTCTGGTCATTCCGTTGTCTTCGGTTGGCCCTCAGGAACTCGTTGGGTAGCTCTATCTATGTTGCCCAGAGATGTTTAGAACCTGAAGCCTTCACCTCTTTCTTCCGCTTCTTCGGCCATGGCAGAGAAAGGGCTCTTGGCAGTTCCGACCACCACTGAACCCAAGTCAGGGGTTGCTGAGCTCGGTAGATCGTGAGGAAGTTGTTGCTCATGATCTCTTTTCAGGTTTCATAGAAGATCACGAGTTTGTGTTCAAGGATTTCAAATATTGCTCTGAGTTCTCGGTCAATCTGTAGATGAACAAAATCATTGGCGTTATTCCCAGTTTAACCCTCACAAGTTTTTCTCCCTGTAATGCTTCCTTTGGGTATTCTCAGGATTTCAGTAAGCTTTAATCATGTATACCCGAGCGCCTAAGGTGTGTCTAAATGACCAATATGCCCTGTCACACCCTTATCCCAGATTTATAATGTGAGGGCAAAGTCGTCTTTCAAACTCTGATTTCCGGATTTCTCAGAAATGTCTTGAATGATTTTTCCTCGCCTCTGATTGGTCAGAATATCTCTGATCTTTATAAAATCATAGAAAATAATCTAGAGCTCAGATGGGGACAATCCATATATGGTTTTTGATCAGTTTTTCGAGACCTATCACATGGTCCTAGTTTCAGACCTATATTTCCAACCTAATTTCCAAATTTAATTAGGGAATCATACACCTATGTTAAGAAAATGTAATTAATTCATAGTTATGTTATTCACAGGATATTAGAATTGATCAGGACTGCATCTACTGTTAGTACACCCCTTCAGGATCAGGTGAGTGGATCATGCACACTGAGCATAATTCTAGGGTTATGGGTTTATTTTATTTGTTTATTGGTTATGATTACTCAATAAAGTGCAACTATGCTATTATTCAATTTATGCTTATGAAAACCATGCAAATGCTATGAATTTACGTTTTCTACTGTTTTAATGAATATGCTTTCATTTTGAACATTATGAATTACTGTCATGCTAATTGATCAAGAAATCATGATAACTATGTTTAAGTGTATTAAACCATGTATGTTGATATAGTCCCCTCAATCATGTTATGTGAGCCTTAATTGGCCTTATGTGAGCCTTAATTGGCCTTATGAGCTATGTGGGAGCATTATGTGAGCCTTAATTGGCCTTATGTGAGCCTTGATTGGCCTTATGTGAGCCTTTATTGGCCTTATGTGAGCCTTAAATGGCCTTATGAGCACTGTGGGTGCAAATCAGGAGAGGGACTACATCAACTCAAGTAAAAACCATCTTATTATGAAATCATATTAAGTTAATCATGTTCTCATGCAATCACGTTAATTATGTTATGTATTTATGTTCCAAGTTATTTCTCATGCCATTTCCATTATAAGCTATTTTCTTATATAACTTCTCAGTGCCACTCACATAGTTTTATGTTGCCTTGCATGGGCTGGGGACGAGATGTCCGCAGACGAAGAGGCGAAGAAGTAGACTTCAGGGACATCAGCTCAAGCTCAAGGATAGTTCGTGAATCCTACTTGGTGGGGTGCCATTCTAGATAGATGTCTTTCCTTTTTGTTATGTTATGTTGGAGTTTCATTCTTTGAACTCTTTATGTTGGACTTAGAGTCTTGTTTATGGTTTGTAATAAGGCACTCTGGTGGATTTTCCTTTTATTCCATGGATTTTGCTTGAGCAATGATATCAGTCCACAATTTGTCATGATCTCCATTATGTTCAAATGCTTCCGCTATGGTTGTATTATTATTATTAAAAAGGAGGTCGTGACAAAATGGTATCAGAGAAATCCTAGAATGGCCACTGTAGTAGGATCTTATTTGTCACTCCATGTGCTCATCTAAGTCTCCTTTCCTATTCCAGATGGCCCCTAAGTGTCGCCCTGAGCATGACAAGTCACCCCCTCACTCTGGTGGAGAGAGTGATCATGACTTTGAGCACGAGGAGAACCCCCATGGAGAAGACCCTCCCCTCTCATTCAATATGTTGGTCAGAGCTTTATCTGATGCAATGGGAGGCCGTCATCAGAGGAGGAATGAAGTCACCTTAATAGACTTCCTCAAGGTGAAACCTGAGACGTTCGCGGGAGAAGAAGAGCTGGATGTTTTAGCTAAGGCTAAGGCTTGGATTCGCAACCTGGAGCATTGCTTCCACGACTTGGACCGTTCTGAGGAGTCACGCGTCAGGTTCGAGACTCACATGCTTAGAGGACCAGCTCGCGTTTGGTGGGAGAACTTCCGTGACGCCAGAGACCCAAATGAAGAGCTACTCACATGGGAGGAGTTTATAGAAGCTTTCAAGGGCCACTATGTGTCAGAAGTGATGTTGGACAAGAAGAAGTTAGAGTTCCTTCATCTGCGACAGCGTGGCGACATGACTGTTACCTAGTACGCAATGAAGTTTCGCATCCTCCATAAGTACGAGACCGAGATGACTGAGCTGAAGCGAGCCAAGAAGTTCATTCGAGGTCTCATGGATGATCTTAGCTACTCACTTTCTGGACGAGGCCACAAGACGATGCAGGAAGCCCTAGATGCGGCACTTGAGCTCAAGGATCAACCAGAGAGGACTTGGAAGAAGAACTCCCACAATGGACATCGTCACCATCACTACTACAACAATCGGGACCGACACCACAATGATCACAAGAATCGCACGGCCCCTGAGAATCCCCCAGTTAGGGATGCATGCACCGAGTGTGGAAAATCCCATGCATGACCGTGCATGTTGGGCTTAGGTGTTTGCTTTTACTGTGGAGGAGAAGGGCACTTCAAGGACAAATGCCCTAAGTTAGCTACAAAGAAAGGGGCAGGTCAGAACCCTAACCCAGGTCCCCCAGAGAAAAGGAAAGCTACGGTTTTTGCTATGGTGGATGATGAAGGTAAGATTTAGTTTTCAAATTACATTAACAATTCATGCACTCATTAAGTTTTACCAGTCATGTTAGATATAATGCAAAAGTTATCCATGTTAATACCATATCATGATTATGCTTAGTGTTGGCTTATGAAATGTTACGATCAGAAAATAAGTTAGGGTACATATATGCGAAACCCTAAGGTGGGTAGTACCTTAATATGACATAAAAATTTCGAGGATGAAATTTTATTAAGGTGGGTAGGTTGTAACGACCCTCAAAATTTAGTCCCAAAATTTTTTGTTATTTAATAAAGGTGAAACCCTAAATTGAAAGAATCCATTTTTCATATGATGACTTAAGTACAGACCATGCTTAATTTGTATTTCAAAATGAGCTAAATGTGCCAATTGGACCTTTAATGGAATTATTTACATCAATAATTAGTCATATTAATGTCATGAATAATGCATGAGAATTTAACCCTAATTATGCAATAATGACTAGTTAGGGGTTAATTGATAATTTCGGCACACATACATGTAAAGTGCATCCCATTGATTGGTATATGAGTAGATAAAATAATAATACAGCTCCTCTCAGATTTTGGTAATAAAATTCCCTTGCAATGATTATTAATGTGTTAATTACCCTAAGTAACTAATAACGTAAAACACATGTTTCCCTAACTCATATCCAAAATATGATTGGATAATTAGATTCCTCATGGTCGAGTTAGCTTGTATATCAAATTTGGTTACTTTTAGATAATCCTAAAGGCTCCAAATGTTATTAGGAAGAATTTAGTAGATAATGTGATTTATTTGAGTAATCAACTTAATAATACATGTGATTGTCAAGATTTGACCAAAGTTCTAGCTTTTTGTGCGTCACGCGCAGCTTGAATAAAATGGGCTCCTTGTGAGCCGTTCGATGGGGATCTAAGGGCAGGGGCCTCATCCCTAACCTCCCGCAGAATCCGCGCGGAAGGGGGAAACAGAGCCCCCATTCCTCGCCCGAGATATCCCTCTCCCTCGTCAAGAGCTTTCCTTTATATCAACTCCAATCGATTCGTGAGATCCCCACGAACCTAACGAACCCTAGCTCGACCCATATAAGAGCCCGAAAAGGAAACGCCCAAAAGACCTCTCCCTCCAGTCCACGGCGCCGCCATCCCCATGCCAAGAAGGCTCATCGGACCAAGGTCTAGCTACCCAGAAAGTAAGGTCAGCTATCTAGTAAGCTTCCTCCGCCTCCAATTTTGGCCGAAGCCACGTGAGGAAACGCCGCCGGCCAGGTCTTCTTCCCCATAGATAACGAGCTCGAGCACGGAGCTCTAAGCTTCTCAGTTCAATTACGCCTCCATAAAGCATCCTTACACTCGTCTCTAGCTATTTCTTTGGTCCTTAGCCCTCACGGTTCACCCCAACGCTGTACCTAGAAGCTCAGTTTCAGGCTGGAGGAATTCGACCTCTGATTACCCCTCTCAGCCACCTTTAAATGATGAAAACCAATCCCTAAACCTCGTTACGATTTCTTGAAGATGATCGAACGCCTTTTCGCCCCAATTTCCATTGTTTTGCTATTTCTTCAGTTTGAGCTCCATTGCTCTATTTTTCGACAGCCTCAGTGCTGGTTTCGAGTAGAAGTGTTCATTTACACTCTGGTCATTCCGTTGTCTTCGGTTGGTCCTCAGGAACTCGTTGGGTAGCTCTGTCTATGTTGCCCAGAGATGTTTAGAACCTGAAGCCTTCACCTCTTTCTTCCGCTTCTTCGGCCATGGCAGAGAAAGGGCTCTTGGCAGTTCCGACCACCACTGAACCCAAGTCAGGGGTTGCTGAGCTCGGTAGACCGTGAGGAAGTTGTTGCTCATGATCTCTTTTCAGGTTTCATAGCAGATCACGAGTTTGTGTTCAAGGATTTCAGCTATTGCTCTGAGTTCTCGGTCAATCTGTAGATGAAAAAAATCATTGGCGTTATTCCCAGTTTAACCCTCACAGGTTTTTCTCCCTGTAATTCTTCCTTTGGATATTCTCGGGATTTCAGTAAGCTTTAATCATGTATACCCGAGCGCCTAAGGTGTGTCTAAATGACCAATATGCCCTGTCACGCCCCTATCCCAGATTTATAATGCAAGGGCAAAGTCATCTTTCGAACTCTGATTTCCGGATTTCTCAGAAATGTCTTGAATGATTTTTCCTCGCCTCTGATTGGTCAGAATATCTCTGATCTTTATAAAATCATAGAAAATAATCTAGAGCTCAGATGGGGATGATCCATACATGGTTTTTGATCAGTTTTTCGAGACCTATCACATGGTACTAGTTTCAGACCTATATTTCCAACCTAATTTCCAAATTTAATTAGGGAATCATACACCTATGTGAAGAAAATGTAATTAATTCATAGTTGTGTTATTCACAGGATATTAAGATTGATCAGGACTGCATCTACTGTTAGTACACCCCTTCACGATCAGGTGAGTGGATCATGCACACTGAGCATAATTCTAGGGTTATGGGTTTATTTTATTTGTTTATTGGTTATGATTACTCAATAAAGTGCAACTATGCTATTATTCAATTTATGCTTATGAAAACCATGCAAATGCTATGAATTTACGTTTTCTACTATTTTAATGAATATGCTTTCATTTTGAACATTATGAATTACTGTCATGCTAATTGATCAAGAAATCATGATAACTATGTTCAAGTGTATTAAACCATGTATGTTGATATAGTCCCCTCAATCATGTTATGTGAGCTTTAATTGGCCTTATGAGCTCTGTGGGAGCATTATGTGAGCCTTAATTGGCCTTATGTGAGACTTGATTGGCCTGATGTGAGCCTTGATTGGCCTTATGTGAGCCTTAAATGGCCTTATGAGCACTGTGGGTGCAAATCAGGAGAGGGACTACATCAACTCAAGTAAAAACCATCTTATTATGAAATCATGTTAAGTTAATCATGTTCTCATGCAATCATGTTAATTATGTTATGTATTTATGTTCCAAGTTATTTCTCATGCCATTTCAATTATAAGCTATTTTCTTATATAACTGCTCAGTGCCACTCACATAGTTTTACGTTGCCTTGCATGGGCTGGGGACGAGATGTCCATAGACGAAGAGGAGAAGAAGTAGACTTCAGGGATGTCAGCTCAAGCTCAAGGATAGTTCGTGAATCCTACTTGGTGGGGTGCCATTCTAGATAGATGTCTTTCCTTTTTGTTATGTTTTGTTGGAGTTTCATTCTTTGAACTCTTTATGTTGGACTTAGAGTCTTGTTTATGGTTTGTAATAAGGCACTCTGGTGGATTTTCCTTTTATTCCATGGATTTTGCTTGATTAATGATATCAATCCACAATTTGTCATGATCTCCATTATGTTCAAATGCTTCCGCTATGGTTGTATTATTATTATTAAAAAGGAGGTCGTGACAGCTAAACAATGGCCCAACACCATAAAGAAGACATTAAACAATGTTGATCACCCAAATTAATCATGTGTAAAATGCATTGACATTTACTGAGGAATATTGGATGAATCTATTAAAGATGGAAGGAAACCAATGAAAATTGTTGTATTTGTATATTAAATTCATCTTTCAAGAGATTTTTTTTGTTCTAAACATTTTTGTTCCCAATTTTTGTGAGCATAGAATAAATTTTCAAGAAATAAAACCTTGTGGAGCCCCTTATATGACTCAAAAGACAGGAGCAAAATCTTGGGCAAATTTTATCAAGAAAGAAAATGTACATTCAGATATATTACTATTTATAAATTTTCCCTTTTTCTACTATTAGGCCATATGAAAGATATAGGTTGCAAATAATTTCTATCAGTTGATTATAAAGAATATATAAAACACCATCAATATAAAACATGTACTTATGAAAAAGGATAGATAGAATGTAAGTTTTAATAAATAAGGCAATTATTATTTTCTATTGGTATATGCACTACTTTATCATTATACAACTTTTTGCAAGAACAAATAGCTAAAAAGGGTATAGAAAGAAAATTGAAAACTCAAATAATGAACCACATTTTGGTCAAGTTATTGATGATGTGTATGGCCCACAAAGTAGTGGTTATGAAAGGAGATATGATATGGGAATTTCAAGGTGAAGATTGAAGGAATCATTCTTGCCATTGGTACAAATACAACCATATTTGACAAATAGTCTCAAAACCACTAAATAGAAGATGAAGTTTTATTGAATGACAGAATCTAAAAAAAGTAATATTGTCATTCGTTTTTTTGTATAAAGCAAAGATAAAATAAATTTTGACTCATTTTTCAGTTAATTCTAGGAGGAATGATAAATTCTCATGATCAACCAAACACATCATGTAGTGGAAACAATAATCAAGTATATCTACTTTTGATCACAAATTGTAGATAAAATATTGAGATAAATTTATATTTTTACATGTGTGATATTTAACTATATAGGAACATTTCTTATCACCTTAATCTACTTATTTTGGGAAATAGATGGATTTGATGATACGGATCATGATCTTTTTTATGAAAAATTATTCAGTTGATAATAAGCCAGACATGTTCTCAAAAATGTTGGAGTAGCAACCAAATTTGGAGAAGTGCATATGAGGATGATAAGTTGTGCATGTATATGCACAAATTTTGGTCGTTATTTATGTAAATTTACAATGATATATTTTTCATTTTTCAATCATTTTGCCCCTTGTTCGTGTGTCATAAAATGTTGCAGTTTGGGGTTATGCCACAACCAATTATCCTCTCACTAGACTCTTCTTATACAACCTGCAACACTTTGCAAGTTGAAGATAGTGTACTGTAGATGATAGAGAAGATAGTGAAGCCATCATCCTAGGAAACTAGGAGATGAAGTTGAATCTGTATATTACTTGCTCAAACAAGGAGCATGGATAATATAAGTGAAAATAACTCATAATAGATTCTAATACCAATTTCTTTCTTGATACTAAGTCATCTCCACTTGCCTATGTTGGTTTAGATACCAATGTTTCTCTCAATTTTTTTTGTAGATAGGTGTTTGTTGTTTTCTAGTTGAACACAATAACCCTCACACATCATAGTCACCCTGATATTGTCCCACTAGTTCATGCACTAAGGTTCCTAGCCCTTCCTCCCTTTCATATCCTCCTAAAGGTCAAGATAAGTGAAATAGGAAAAATGTGGGGGAAATAGAATCATAAAGAACATTAAGTTACTGATTTTTAAGATTAGAATGACTTTCATATTCAAATGGATCAAAATTACCAATTAATGCAAGGTACATCATAAAAGTCCCCAAAACTATACATGAAAGGATATAAAGATGAATCAAGGTACATGGATGGTGACTAGGGCCATCGATATTCTCAAACATTCACAAAGCTTCTTATTTAATCACTATGACAGTAGGAGTGCATAAAACATTAAATATTTAACATAATCATGGCATTTATTTCATTCAAATGATCAAAGATTATACCTATTAGGAAATACAACTAGAGTTAACTTGAACTTAGGTTTGCAACCTAGTGCTTTTGGTAGGTCAAATTGAGAAGATCAAAATGATATGTATTTTTTTATGATTTGGACAAGTAATGGTAGACATATGAATATTTTGAAGATTGTATTAAAAACTGTAGGGATTCAAATTCTTATAATTACCTTTTGATTTAAGAACCAATTAGGTTAGTAGATCAAGGATCAAGCAGTTGTATCCCACCTCACGCCTAGGCCCAGGAGTACGATTCCTTGATCCGCATGGCACGCCCAATTGTTGCTTGACCTTCCTTTTCTCCCCCTCCATCTAATCACCGTCCTACAGGAACGACCACATTTGTCATTGAAGCTTCAATCTATGATGGATGCCCAGATTGGTAGCTTGCTAGACCAAGCCATCAGGTAGGAGGAAAGGGGATGTAGGACATGTGGGCATGTCATGCACCCTCAGGCAAACCCAAATGACTTACTTCCATCTTGATATCTTCCCAAGGAGTTAAGAAGAAGAAACGCCCACCTAGGGCTACATGGAGGTGCCAAAAAGGAGGATTGGACAAAGAAGAAGAGATGGAGGCATTCCAAAGAATGAAACAAAGAGAAAAATGAGGGGAACATGAGGGAAAATGCAAAGAGGGAGATTTTTACCTCATTTGTAGCAAAGGAAGGTAGATTGGTAGAGATCCACGAAGGTATATTACAACACTGCTACTGTGTACAGACCAAGGTTGGGGATGAGGGGATGACTGATTGATAAAAGGGGATTATTCATGGGCATAGATCCCAAGGTTGCCCTCAAATGAGGCATAACTTAGAGTACAAAGAGGCACAATCCAGCTAGGATGCAAGCATTAGGCTCAAAATTCCAACAAAGTCTAATTAGATTATGTGTTATCATAAATCCATACATTTGCTTTGGTGGTTTGACTAGCCTAATTTTTATGCTGTCAGAAAGCTATTTAATCCCTCTACAACATAAAATTTATTAGGGAGCAAGGTGAGGACAAGTTTCAAATTCAATTTCACTTGTAATGGATTCATAATAATGAATGGTACAGCGTTAAATTTTGTAAATAATATCACATATAGTAAAATTGGTCATTGATGTGACCAAATTGGAGCATCACGACATTGAAACTACATAATTAACATTAAATAGAAGAAGAATGCCACTCAATGAATAGAGAGAATAGTCAAGTTTTCTCAAAGCACGTGACACAGACCTAGATAAGCACACAAAAATTTATGGGGAGAGGTTAGAATGTTGAGTAGATAATAAATTTGGCAAGATGAAGATAAGCTAGAAAAAGGCAGAAGAGAATCTACAATTAAGACAGTTAGTTCACCTAATGATACTATGTTGTAGGAATGCAAAAGGGTCTTTGATGATTTAAATGAACCATAGTTGCAAGAAATTTACTAGCACTCAAGGTCTAGAGAAAATGAGATGAAGAACGGGGAGGTCAAACAAGAAGTTATTCATTACCATCAAAGATAGAATATGGAAGAAACTATAGGGCCAAAAAGAGAAGCGATTCTTATACAAATGTGATGACCAAGCCATACCTACGTACATCATGTGTGTTTAAAATACCAGATGACATGCTTGATGAGACTAGTGATATGATAGCTAGATTTTGGTGGGGATCAAAAGTAGACAAGAAGGTCCATTGGGTGAAATGGGACACACTATGTGAACCAAATTGCAATGGAGAACTAGGCTTTAGGGACTTGAAGGCTTTCAATAAAGCACTATTGGCCAAATAAGGGTGGATATTGGACACAAACATGAGCTCCTTTGTTGGTAGGGTCCTGAAGGAAAGATACCACAATAGGAGGGGGGTTGTTGAGGCCACAATTGGTCACAAGCAAAGCTACACACGGTAGAGTATAAAGTAGGCAATATAAGAGGTGAATGAAGGGATAATATGGTGTAGTTGATTAAACCACCATTAAAGTCTACGAGGAATGATGGGTACTGGGGTTGTATTTTAAAATATAATAACCAAATGGGGTTGTTCATACTCCCTAGGTTGTTTCTGGGTTGATCAACCGGATGGACGAAAGTCAAGATTCTAAGTAGGGGAGGAATTTGACATTTTCTAGCATCGTATGCATCCTCAGAAAACCATTTGATAAGACAATCACAAGAGATTCCATTGCATGGGAACTAAACCCCCACAGTCAGTTCACCATTGCAGTCCCCATACATGTACCTGATGACAACTACCATAGTAGATGATGGAAACTGGAAGATATTGTGGGGGATGAATTAACCACCAAAGTTATTGCACTTCCTGTGGATGCTCTTTAGAGATATGTTGCTTGTAATGAACAAGGTATACTCAAGGAGTGTGATGGGGTATAGGTTATGCCAACAATTTAAGATAGAGGACTAAGATCCAAACCATGCCATTTTTTATTGCATACATGCCTAGTGAGTTTGGTTGTACACTAACAAGGATGATTTTATCATTCCACAAAAAGAAAAGATTGCGGCCAAACTACTACATGCCCTGACCAATAATGAAGAGGAAGAAGCAAAAAGAATTTCCACACTAACATGGATCTCCTGGATGGCACAAAATAAGGCACTCTGTGATGATAAGCCAATACATGCACCAACATAGTTGTAGGTTTCTTAAATATGGTGAATGAGTACTCAAAATATTAATATGGTAGCAAAGCACGACACCAGCAAGAAGTTAACGAGCCTAACCCAAGTGGTGTCCACCAGAGGAAGGTGTTCTCAAGATAAGTGTGGATGCAAGTTAAAAACTAGGTACGGTAGCATATGTGGAAGTCATATTCTACAACTCAGAAGGTCTTATCACAGCTACATATGAAGGGAGTTCCATCCAAGCCACATCCTCTTTCATTGTAGAAGAGGTGGTGCTAAGGGAAGCGCTGGAGGTGATGACACAAAGAGGATAATCCATCATGAGCATTGAAATAGATTTTTTACTAATATTTGAGTTAGTCCAGAAAGGGGGACATGGTCTAGGCTACGAATATCTGATATTAAAGGAAATTGTTGAAATATCTAACAACATGCTAGATATTCACACCACCATATCTTTAGAGAAGCTAATTGATCCAGCCATTTCCTTAATATAAGATCACACCTAACCAATGTATCTCTCTTATCCATAGAAAACATCCATAGTGAAGCTATTATTATCGCTCAAGCTTAACTGATGCAATAATATAACTAATGTTGACCTTCATAACAAATAACATGCAAGTAAGGAAGCATTCTTGGCTATTGGACCTCCATTCCTAAGAAAGTGACATACAATTTGATCAACTCTATTAGAAATTAATAGAGGATACTAGTTGATAGCATAGTGTAGGTGAGTATCACTGAGTGCATAGATTTAGCAAAATAAATGTGACCCATAAAATAAATTTTCATAGGCAATCATGCATTCATCTTACTCTCCAAGAAGTTTTCTAATATTCATTATAGTGTTCTTATTGACTATTTAATGAATCATCAAAACCCCCAGGTATTTTCCTACATTAATGGTACATTCAATCTTCACTTTGTTCCTAATATCTCTTCATATTTCCTTATCAAAATTATAAGAGAAGAAGGTCTTTGAATTGTCTTTAGATATAGTCTTGCATAAGCTACAGTAAAATTATTAAAACTTCTTTCATTACCACAATTTGATCCACCAAATCTTTGATAAACATAGTAATGTCCTTTGCAAACACCATGTTGGAGATGTCTGGGTACTAGATTTGATATTTTTTTAACCTTATGATTGAGTTTGCTTTCAATATAACCTGGCAAGCATAAAAAATCAAGGTAAAGTGACAAGGGATCACCTTGTAAATGACCCCTACCATTTTAAATGATTCCACTTATTACATACTCCAACTTATCTCTCTTTACATGGTGGTGTTCATTGTATACTTAATTATACTAACAAATCATGTTTTGATCTTTATAGTACATGTATAAAGGACCATGACATTGCCATAGGTCATGGTTAGATAAATTTCATTTTCCATGTTTTATGCTGCAATTTTTGTCTTCATTTTGTTGATAGTTCCTTGCACTACAATGACATTATCAGTAGTATCTTAACATGTCACAAAACTTCTTTACAGTGAAGAAATGTGTGTGGGTAGTGATGGTTTGAAACATTGAAAAATATATTTTTGTACCAGCTTAAGTCAAATGTAATTAATGAAATTGATCTCATGTGATTGCAAGAAACTTGCTTCGTAATCTATGGAATTAGCTCTACAATATAAATCTAAAGATCCTTGGGGTGTTTCTCTACTATTAAGGTTGATTGAATCTTCAAGCTAATTATATTCTTTTACTATATTTTAGTAGTGCAAGGGAATTAAACCATGAAATCTATTGGAATTTGTGGATTTGTAAAGATTTTTCTTCTTTAAAGTTTGAAGAATTTCTTATGAAATAACAAGAACTTAGAACTTAGTATAGAACCATCACTTAATATAGGCAATTTGTTAGGCAGTGAATCATGCCACCACCTTTCAAAAGAGTTGCAAAACTCTTCCTTTCATCTTGTGTAGGTTTTAATCTTTCTCAAGGACACTAATGTTGTTTCTTCTTCCTCTCTAATTTAAAATTGTGATGCACTTTTTTGAGTTGTTGTTACCATTGCACATCCAGCTTATGTGACTCTTCTCCTCCAATCTTCCTCACCTTGTTTCAGTAATACTTCTACTTTAGATTGTAGCCCGATGCATCTTGTACCATTCCTAAAGTGTAGCTTTCCTCCATGATAACTTGCATACATTTGATTGAGGTAATGATTTTGTTTTTGGTTTTTACTTTATCAATAGTTTTTGGACTCCCATGCTAACAAATGTTCCTTTGCTAGAGTAAGATCCCGAGTGAAGTTTGTACCTCTACTCAATGTAGTTTTTATGGTTACTTAGATTATTAATGTACTTAATATGTTACATTAATATGTCATTATTTGTAATATATTACAATATAATCACTACATTAATGTAATAGTCATCCTTTAATTTGTAAGTGCATGCATTTTTCTTTGTTACCTCATATATTACAAACAATGACATATTATTATTTTAATTTTTAAAATTTGCATATAAACTTTTGCCCTATATCTTATTTCATGTTTTGAATTTCAGCAGATGTATACGTTTAACTTTTTAAATATCTTTGACTTTTCTTTGTAAAAAAGTTCTAACATAAACCTAACATTATAATGTAGTACGTATATATTCGCGCGTGTCCACTAATAGACATGAAAAATGCTTTGATAAATATCTTTGACGATGATCTATGATGGACATTATTAAAGTGTGTAGATGCTCAGCGGTTGTTCTTAACGGTATGACAAAAGAATAGTGGCGGTTTGCATGATGTTCCTCATCTTACTCACATTTAGACATTGCTGGGCTAAAGAGGAGGATTGGCATAGTTTAACTCCTCTGAGTAAGTAATCATCAAGTGTGATTCGGCCAACAACCATTGCATTAGATCTGTCCCACTAGCATAGCAGGCTGTGTGAGTGTCGACCCTAGGGAAAGTCCCCTCTTCTGCGCCTCCTCTCGGCGTCGGCTTTCTCCCCCTGATCCTCTCTTCGGAGCTGGTGGTTCTCACAGGGTGGTACGCTTTGAATTCATTATTTTCTGCTTCTCGGCGTGGTGGCTGGTCTGCTCGATCAGTTCCTCTGTGACGATTTGCGGGGCTGGTGCGTCGGCGGTTGTGCGGTGGCGGCGGCTACTTCCATCGGCGTGGTCCTTTCGGCGCTTCATCTTTGGACGGATCTAGCTTGTCTTTTCCTTTTGGGTTCCTTCGGCTCTGATTTTCCTTCTTCTTTTCTTTTCATCTTGTTGTTTTTGTTTCGTGTCGTTCCTGGATCTAGGTTGTTGAGGTCTTCCTTTTTATGTGTCTTGTCTATGTCTGTTCTGCCGTCTGAGGTTTGGTGGGTGTACCCTCGGTTTCTCTGTTGGCTTGCGGGGGTAGGAGATTATCAGGGGTCTTGGGTTTGGAGGCGTTGCTTCCCTCTCTCGATTGCGATTGAGTTAGGATTCTTGGTGAGTGGTGGTGGGGTTCTGCTGTATTTTCTATCCCCCATCCTTATTCTTCCTATGACCTTTTGTGCTCCTTTGCTTGTCCTTAAAAGGGATCCATAGTGGCTTTTTCTGGTGGTGCCGTAGTGTGGCTTGTTATATGTTATCTTTCTCTCTGTTTGCAGTTTTCTTTAGTGAGTTATAGGTTCTATGTTGTCGTGTGGTTTGTGTCCTCCTTTCATGTTAGGTCTTTTTTTATTTCTTTATTATATGGCAGCAAGTGTGAAGGTGATCCCTTCTTCGATCACTAGTTTGGAGCATATACTTTATATCAGATATAATCTAAGGTTGAAGGAATCTCTCTTAAAAAGTTATTTTGGTCAGCGATATAGAAGAGAGATCAATACGTCATTGTACTTACCGCGTTCCGATATGAGTTTCTGGTTATTGTATCTGCTCTTACTTTTTTGTGTTCGGTTGGTGAATCTCCCTTTACATGTAGATGTCGTATGGTTCTAATGTAATGAATGTGGTGTCTTTAAAAAAAAAACTCCTCTCAGTCAGTTATAATTTTCATTATATGAATGTCTCATCTTAACCTTGTATTTCAGTTAGAGGGTAAAAACACAGTTGGAATGTGGTTGGAAAATAAGATTTGTATGTCGAATCTGTGCTTTTTCTTCTCTATCGAAACCCTTAGAGGAGTTTTTTCATTGGGAAATGGAAACAAAATGAATATGATTGTTTTTCTGTAAAATCAGACGTTGAGACATACTTCTCTTCACACCTCTATGTTCGTAATTCTAAACATCGTAACAATTATCTTCTTGTGTGTAGAACATAACCACTATTGAACACTTTTGATTATCCATAGTTCTTTTTCTAGAAGCGACGTGTGGAGAATGTGCACCAAAAACTGATAACGGCCACAATTAGTGCAACGTAGCCAAACCACCTCCCTCTATCCTCTATTAGAAGCAGGGTCATGAATCTAAAGATTATGGCTGGCCACAACCATAACCTCCAGGAATAAGGTCTCATAAGTCCTCGTTTTTCACATATTTTGGGCTTTGTACCTGGGACCCCTCGTGATGCCCTTTTAAAGAAGTCTACAACTTCTTGTTTTGACCAGGCATCGGTTATATTAACCTTGTACCATGTCTGTAGCATCTTTACGTGAAGAGGCTTGCGTAGTAGCCTCGCCATGAAGGTCACATATAGGGTGACGTCATTGTCAGTTCCTCTGTATAGCGTCTCGAAGGCCATAAGGTTGAGCAGGACATACTCGGTGATGTCATTGAGCATAATATTTGGAATGTACATGGTAGCCGTAGTGCTAAATAGTTCACAAAGCCAGTGTCTTTTGACGTAGCTGAAGTCGTCGAAGCAACTAGTTGATCCATTCTGACTGATATTGACACCCTTTAGAAAAATATTCTTAGCGGTCTCTGGGTCAAAATTGTGTCCAGGGCGTCGACGATCTTCACCTAAGATTTTGCTTGCTTTATACAGGCCCAACATGTGAGGCACTAATCGTCCGCCTATATTTAGAACATTACCTTTTTTATAGAAGTGGCGATCGAGGAGGCGCAACATGTGCATGTGTAGTTGATCTACCTGTACACAATAAAATTACCACATGCGTAACACTCTTTTTCTATTAACTTTATTAGTAGAACTTATCGTTCACCTTTTTCAAAAATATTTTAATCAAGGGTTGGCAGAAAATCAGAGCAAATTGTCAGATTAGACCATACTGCACAAAAGAGACAAGTCTGATCTGAATTGAAAACGTTGCGTTGTATGGTTTCATCTGGAAAATCTTCGCACTATGTTGTAGTGTCTAATCTTAATGAGTGACCAGTCAATCGTTTAAACCAAATCCGACCAATATTTTTTTATAATAAAACTTTTATGATATTATGTAACAAACTTATTTATTGGTATAACGACACATCGTTAACTTGTAACACCAGTAAGGCAGTGCCTTACATCACATGTTATATTGTGCTTAAGTATATACCTAACATTTATTATATAATTGTGGTTGCATCTACCTTTTTAATATTTTCTAAAATCATATTTTGTTAAATGTAAACGATGTTCAATCTTTAATTTCTTCATTAACTGAAATGGCTGTACTTGTATTAAATTATCACGATTAATCTTTTATGAAATCAAATTGATCAGTGATTCATTTTATACAATTATATATCTTTTGGTGTGTTGGTAGAATATACTAAACAATATTTGTTTGGAAATAGTTTAAACAGAACAGCAATGGTGCAGTTTGGTTTGCTCCCGTATGCGCTAACGAACAATCTCATATGGTCTAGAGATTTTCGAACCACAAGGTAGCACATGGATAATAATTTTAACCCAGACCAAACCATGGCCACATCTAATTTTAGTTAGTTATAGTACAATAATAATATCAATATTCCTTTTCTACTGTTAAATACCCTTAATGTATATTCTATATTATAGGCTCACATTAAAGATAAGATCTAGACAATAAATCTATAAATTTAAACACAAGTAATGAATCATTACATTTTTGGAATAATTACTCGATTGCATGTCGACAGTTTTTTACAAAATTTTGATTTGTCCCAAAATTATTTTTCTAATTTAATTTTAATTTTTCTTCTTGAATTGATGTATGCATGTGGGTTGGGACTGTTTCCAATAAATATGATATTTTACATTATAAGTAGAGAGATAATAAATATCATATATGAGATTGGTCCATCTTTTGTGGATTTAGTTTATAATTGAAGTCTTTTAATCGGAGAGCAAATTAGGAGAGATAACTTGCTCTGATTAGCATAACATGTATATGTTATTGTCTCTTTCTCACTACTTCTCTCTTATATACTCATCCAACTCTACGGTTCTTTGTATATTTAGGATGAAAGGATAAATAAAAATGTATAGATTGTGAATATGGTCGCCATGTGTAAAGGAGTTTCTATTGTTGTTATAAAACTGAATGAGTTCATTACCTTCAATTTAAGGACATTTGTTAAATTTTAAGTACACTTCACCTAACATTTAGCATAAGACCTAATCGTGGAATATTGGATAGTGACATCGCTATGTAGAGCCAAAAGTGGGCACATGCCCTACCCCTTATTCAATGTTTACATATAATTTTCTATTGATTTGTATAATGTTTGAGGATATATCTCCTACGCTGCCCTTCCTTGTTTGTTAGATATAGCTTTACTTCATGATGTGCTTATCCAGACAAGATTTTCTGGCTCTATCACAGATATGATATTGTCCCTTCAATGTTCAGTTACCATTAATTTCTTTTAATTGATGTCTTAGTAAAGATTTCTGAGTGCATACAATTTACTTCAATGATGTAATGAATATTTATTCTAATTACATGAATCATGATTTGGCTTTTTTGGTATACAAGTGTGTTTGTACTCTCACAATCACCAACGTATGTGGGTCAGATGTTGATATCCTCATAGATGAGTGTTGTACTTGTTAGCTACCAAGACAAAACTATAGAAAATAATTCCTCCGAACAAGGTATACAATGCCGCTAAAAGGGATCTTAAGTTAGAACTCTTATTAGTTATCTGATGACATTAGTGTATAGCATTACTGAAGAAGCTACAATTTCTAAAATATGAAGGATGCCAAAAAGTTTCTTTTCTTTTTATCTTATCAATGACTTTTAGTTATTTGGCCAAATATACTAGGCCATTGGAAAAAAGGATGATAATCTATGAAGAGTCATTTCTTAGTTAAAATTCTGACTTGGTTATTATTTAATGCCCAATCATTTTACTAGCACACATGTAATCTATTAGGTTTCAACCAATTAATATAATTTAATGTGTTATATTGTTTAGTGAAATACATTCAAGATTTATGCACAACGTCCAAGACTTAATAATAGGAACTTGCATTAAACTTGTACGTAAAGGAACATTACTTTAATTTTATTGATAATATGTAAAATAGGTTCATGATGCATGTGTACTTATCCATTGTGGCTACTTTTATATCTATGAAATTTACACTATTAAAATTTCCAACCTCTTCAATAAAACTTTATATTGATTGACAACTATAAGGCCATCAGAGTAGGTTTGTGATAGAAGCATCATATTGAACATGTATACAAAATGAAAAAATGCATTGTTTATACATTATAATAAGTTCACTACATGCATTATTACTTACACATAACTTCCCAATTTTCTTATCTCACATGTAATTCTTCTTTGGATCTTAAGTCAAAAGGCCCCCCCAAGGTCTTCAAGTTCTATTTTGATCATTACTACTAGGTTTTAACATGATACAACACATGTGTTAATTCTGATTTTGAGACGTCTATGATCCAATTGTTTCTAATTATACCCCACCTTTTTTTTATGATACAAAATCATTTATTTTCTTTTTCTATGTTTCTTATAATTAAGTTTAGACATGGAAATTTATAATCAGATACCACCACCACTTTGTGAAGTTTGTCCACATATTTGATATCTTCTTAGTTATTTGTTATACCCACCCCATTATGTACCTGACTTATGTCAGCTCTAGTTTAGAAATCCATAATATAATGCAGTTAGATAAGAGATGTCCCTATTGCTCCACTTCTATATCATTCTTCTACTCTTGATTATGCACTTTCATCCTCAATAGGTCTATATATATTGTATCTAATATGATTTTAATGAAAAAAATATTAGAGTAGCAATTAATTTAATTAGATGAATTTGTTTGATAATACATTTATTTGATTTTTTCATGTGGAAAAAATTGTTAGAATTTTTCTATTTCTATAGAGGGAAGTATAGTTCACAATTGATGTAACAATGAAGACGTAATATTACTATGTTATGTAATATCTTACCAAATGAGAAAATTACTGCGGGGGTACAATAAATTAGACTAATTTAGACCATTTTAACATGAATATATAATATAATGCTACAAACAAATAAAACCTCTTATCAAAATCATGAATTTTGAAATGGGCTATAAAATGATATTTTAATTCTAATGATTATTTTTCTATGCATTGTTAATGCCTCAAAAAAACAATAAGTTCGAGGAATGTAATTTCTTTATTACATTCATATTTGTGACATGATAGGAAAATTATTTGTATAAATATTTTGCCATTAATTCTTAGATTTCATCTACATCTTCTATAATATGTTATCTTTATATAAATCATTGTGCTGATACATTTCTACTTATTTCTCTATCTTTGATTATTACCTTTTATAGGTTGGCAATGAAGTGTTTGCTCCCAAAAATCACTATAGAGGATTGGCCAAATTAAGTTCATGATATCCTAAATAGGTAGAGGTTTGTAAGTGTCTCTTCTGCCATTGGGCTCCAGCTGGAGATGACGCAAGATATCTTACAATTGGTCTTTTTACAAACAATTGCATTCTATTTCCATTTCATAAAGAATTTGATGAAGAACATACATTGACATTTTAAATTGTCATGGAATATTTTATGATAAAAATGGTATTTCTAAAAGTTCTTGACATTTGCCAAAATTTGAATTTTTATTTCCACCATTGTCATTATAGGACTTCAAGTTTTATGTGAGAGGAGGACTTAGCCCAAATATTAAAGGTACTGATTAACTGATTGCAAACATGGAAGAGGCGCTTCTTTGGTGTTATACCAATATGATAAAGAAGGCTAGACAATGGCTCAACACCATAAAGAAGACATTAAACAATGTTGATCACACAAATCAATCATGCCCAAAATGCATTGACATTAGCTAAGGAATATTGGAAGAATCTATTAAAGATGGAAGGAAACCAATAAATATTGTTGTACTTGTATATTAAATTCATCGTTCTTGAGATATTATTTGTTCTAAACGTGTTTCTTCCCAATTTTTGTGAGCGTAGAATAAATTTTCAAGAAATAAAACCTAATGGAGCCCCATGTATGACTCAAAAGATAGGAAAAAAATCTTAGGCACATATTATGAAGAAAGAGTATGTACATTCACATATATTTCTATTTATAAATTATTCCTTTTTCTACTATTAGGCCAAATGATAGATATAGGTCGCAAATAATTTCTATCAATTGATTATCAAGATTATATAAATTACCATCAACACAAAATAGGTACTTATGAGAATGGATGCATAGAGATAAAGAATGTAAGTTTTACTAAATAAGGAAATTATTATTTTCTATTGGTCATTGCACTACTTTTATTATTATACAACTTCTTGTAAGAAGAAATTGCTCAAAAGTGTATAGAATGAAAATTGAAAACTTAAATAATGAACCTCATTTTGATCAAGTTATTGATGATGTGTATGGCCCACATAGCATTGGTTATGAAAGGAGATATGATGTGGGAATTTCAAGGTGAAGATTGAAAGAATCATTCTTGCCACAGGTACAAATACAACCATATTTGACAAATAGTCTCAAAACCACTAAATAGAAGATGAAGTTTTATTTAATGACAGGAGCTAAGAAAAGTAATATTGTCATTAGTACTTTTTTGTATAAACCAAAGATAAAATGAATTGTGGCTAACTTAAAGCCATTTTTTAGTTAATTCTAGGAGGAATGATAAATTTTCTTGATCAACCAAGCACATCAAGTAGTGGCAACAATAATTAGGTATATCTACTTTTCATAACAAATTGTAAATAAAATATTGAAATAAATTTATAGTTTTACATGTGTTCTATTTAACTGTATAGGAACATTTCTTGTCACCTTGATCAACTAATTTTGGGAAATCGATGGCTTGGATGATGCAGATCATGATCATTTTTGTGAATAATTATTCGATTGATAATAAGACAATCCTCTTCTCAAACATCTTGGAGTAGCAACGAACTTTGGAGAAGTTCATATGAGTATAATAAGTTGTGTACGTATATGCACAAATTGTGGTTGTTTTGTATGTAAATTTACAATGATAGATTTGACATTTTTTAGACTTTTTACCCCTTGTTCATGTGTCATAAAATGTTATAGTTCGAGGTTATGCCACAACCAATTATCCTCTCACTAGTCACTTCTTATAGAATCCACAACACTTTTCTAGTTGTAGATATTTTACTACAGATGATGGAGAAGATAGTGAAACCATTAACCTAGGAAACTAGGAGATGAAGTTTATTATGTATACTACTTGCTCAAACAAGGAGTGTGGGAAATATAAATGAAAACAAATCTTAATAGATTTTAGTACCCATTTCTTTCTTGATACTAATCATATCCACTCTCCTATGTTGGTTTAGATACCCATGTGTCTCTCAAAAAAAATTGTAGATAGGTGTTTGCTGTTTGCTGGTTGAACACAACAACCCTCACATGTCGCAGACACCTGATGCATGGGTTTTAAGTCATTTTTATAGGCTTATTTTATATCTGTTTTATGCATGTATTTGTCATTTTCTTGATTATATTTGCATAATTCACTATAGTTGGCCTTTAAACTCTTTTTGCATCAAATTATACTTCTTTTATAATATTTATATAATTTTATATAATTCCCGAACTTATACACATGTTTTGGCACTTTTTCAGGCACTTTTGCATTGTCCGGAGTCGATACTATCGACCCCCAGGTCGATAGTATCGACATTTCATCAAAAAGCAACCCCAAAACACGATCTTGGAAGGAATAACCTGTGCCATGGTCGATACCATCGACCTTGGGGTCGATACTATCGACAGCGTCGGGATCTGGCGATTTTCTGCACTAAAACGGAACGTTTTAATCTGACGGTTGAGCTTTTTCGGAGGCGTAAAGTGGTCCTATGACCTAAGAAGAGCACGGACGGCCCGAGGGGGAGAGGACATTATGTTGCACAACATCGAAGAAGGAGAGAGAGAGATAGGAGATGAGAGACGAAGGCCGTCAACCGAGCGATCCGGGCACCTCCGACGGGCGATTTTGCTGCCGGAAGACTACAAAACGCACGTTTCTCGAGGAGGATCTCCAGGAACACCTTTGTATCAGGGATTACACGAGTTTGCTCCATGTTTCCCATGTTTTTCTTCTCTACTCCTCTGTCTTTCATTGAGATGACCATGCGGGGCTAATCCCCTTTGTCTTTAGGACCGGGAGTAGCCCGGGGATTCATTGTATGACAATTTTATAATAGTAATTCATATTTTATCTCTTAAATTCGTGGTATAGTTTCGTTTTCTCCATATATTGTTATGATTGATCACCATAATAATAACCTAATGCCCTTAATCACTTTGAAAGAAGAATTAACGGCTGAAAAGAGACGAAATCTACATTAATCGATAAATCCCTTGACCAAGGTGGTGTAAAATTAATGGTGGATACTGAGAGATCATTCATAATGCACCGAGTTTAGGGTATAGGTTACTACGACAGTGGAACCGACCTAGACCTAGGTAGTGAATTGCACCACGACAGTGGGCAATTCTGTTTTCAGGCCACTACCCGGATAGATAGATAAAATTGAGGCATTATATAAAATTTAATACAATGAAAACCTGCGGTGAAACCACAATCCTAAAGATACCTTTTGAATTGATTAAACCAACATTTAATCGATTGCTTCTTTTGTTTTGTTTTTATTTTTCTTTTAGTTTTAACAACAACTCTCAACTTGTTAATCGACTTAGCTGATCGCGACTAGTTAGTAGGAGTCACCAACAATTCCGAGTATCCCTGTGTTCGACTCGGGCCTCACAAAGGCCTGTACTACTCGACGCGTTCACTTGCGTTTTAGCGCATAATAAAATTGCGTCAAGTTTTTGGCGCCATTGCCGGGGATACGGCGAATTGTTGGCACTTCGAGTGCTACAAGCGGCCACTCTAGGCCACATTTTTTTTATTTTTTTGAAACAACTTCAAATATTTCTAAATTTTTCTATAATTGTTTATACTCGTCTAAGCATAGTACTGAACTTGAATTTTCTCATTTCAGGTACGTTGCATGGTGCAGACACGTAGTACGGACTACGACAATCGCACACCCGAGGTTCTGCTTCCGGGACCTGAGGACGAGGAGTATTACGAGCAAGAGCACCAAGAAGAGATAGATTCTGAATCTGAACAAGAAGACATGGCCGAGCCACAGACCATATGGGAGAATATCAAAGCTTCTTCCTCATCAGCTTCAAAGGGGCCTATAAAGAAGCAGGCGATCAACATACCGACATATAAGATCGATCCTGCATTGATAAATTTGGTGAAATCAAATGCGTTTCATGGGCTGAAGAATGAGGATCCTGTTGCACACATCAGCCAGTTTGTTGAGAACTGCGACATGGTAAAAATTGACAGGTTTCCACAAGATGCATTGTATCTCAAGCTTTTCCCAAGTTCATTGGTGGGAGCATCACGAGAGTGGTTACATAATCTAGACGATGAGTTCGTGGAGTCCTGGGACCATATGGTGGAGGTCTTCTTTGAGAGGTTCTTCCCTCCTGAGAAGACTAACGACATGATCTGGAAGATTCATAATTTCACCCAACAGGCCGGTGAAACATATTCTGAGACCTGGGAGCGATTTCAGGTTATGCTGAGGAGGTGTCCACATCACAGACTGGATAAAGAAACACAGGTGAAGATCTTCTATTTTTCTCTCTCCGAGCACGATAGGAGTAATCTGGATTCAGCTGGGTCGGGATTCTTTCTGAATAATACGAATACCAGATGTTGGGAGATATTAAAGAACATGGCTAGGAAACAGTCATGGGGTGACAGAGGCATTGTGGAGCAAGTCATAGTTGCAAGTGAATCCAAAGTAATTAAGGAGTTGAACGACAAGTTAGATATTCTAGCCAAGAAGTTGCTAGCTAAGGAAGATGCATCTGAGGATGAGGAAGCCCAAGTTAAATTCATGCAACAACAGGGCTATAGAAACAATGACTATGCATGGAGAAAGGACAAAAAGTTCTCATGGAAGGATCCGAATAATTTTCTGCAAGATCCGGATGCCAAGCCACAACCTAGAGCGGAGGACAAGAACACAGAATTACTTAGTCAAATGGTGCAGCAAAATCAGGAGATGATGGCTATGTTTGGTAAACAACTACAATCTCAAGGTGATATTCTAACCAAATTTGGGCAGACGCTACAAAGCCATGGAGCACAGATGCGGGCATTAGAAACCACTATGGCTCAAATTTCTAGTGAAGTGGCGACCATCAAGCATGCTAATCAACAGAAACCGGCCGAGAATGCAAATGTGGCCCAAGCACACCATCAGGTCAAGTATATGTCTGTGGTAAACAATGAGGAGGAATCTCAGGTGCAAGAAGCTAAAGAAGAAAGAAAAATTACTTTTAATACGCATGCGTCACCGGCGATACCGTATCCACGCACTTACTATGGACTGCCGGGCGGAAACACTCTCTTCAGATAATCCCGCCACGAGCACATGATAGTTGCGCCTACGCTTAGGCGAGAAGAGCAAAGTAAGATTGTCCGTCAAGGTGCTGAAGCATCTATTGCAGGGGAGGAGTCACAGCACATGATTAATGTTGATGATGTTCTGATAAAGCCCACGCCAGAGGGAGTAATTGAAGCAAGCATAGGGGAGCTGGCCCCGAAAAGCTCATATGTGCCTCCTCACAAGCGTGTCAATGCGGCAGATGTGTCAAGCCAGGACAATCTGAAGCCGAAGAAGGAGCACTGGCACTATAGGAAATTCTTGGAAATATTCCGCAAGCTGCATATCAACATTCTTCTGGTAGAAATGATTGAGAAGGTTCCCGCCTATGGGAGGTTCATTAAAGATATAATCAATAAAAAGAGGTGGATCAAAGATACTGATGTATGCAGGATGAATGAAATGGTGAGCTCAATCATTCTTGGGAGCTTACCAGAGAAGAAGAAAGACCCAGGGAGTTTTTATATCCCATGTTCAATAGGTGACCAACATTTTCCACAAGCACAGTGTGATTCGGGCGCCAGCATTAATCTTATGCCTCTGTCCACATTTCAAAAGCTTGGGTTGAAGGAGATAAAGAAATTGGCGACAATGATTGAGTTGGCGGATGGGTCCATTGTAAGGCCATATGGAGTGTGTGAGGATGTACTCGTCAAGGTAGACAGGTTCATCTTCCCGGTAGATTTTGTTGTCATGGACATGCCACAGCTCCAAAGTTGCGAGATGCTATTGGGAAGGCCGTTCCAAGCTACGGCTGATGTCATCGCTGCCATTGGGAGAGGTACATTGACCTTGGGGATTGGACAGGATCGAGTTCAATTCAAATTGCCACATGACTCATTGGAGACATCTCTTGACAACCCAGGTTAAAGGTATCTTTATGTCAAGCCTAGGACATTAAACAAGGGCGCTTGTTGGGAGGCAACCCAACTTTAGGTTCAATTTTATGTTTGGTTATGTTCTTTTATGTTTATGTACTTAGTTTTTGCTTAGGTTTTGATAATTTTTGTAAAAATGGTACCCTAACTCGTGTTTGGAAGTGTGCAGAATGTTAAGGTTGATACTATCGACACCCATGTCGATAGTATCGAGTTTGGAGAAGTAAACGCTGAAGAAAAGTCGATACCATCGACCCTAGGGTCGATAGTATCGAGATTCCTGAAGATTTACAGAAAAATTGGTGCCAGTAAAGTCGATACCATCGACCCTAGGGTCGATAGTATCGACACTTTTGAGTTCCCAGGCTTTTAGATACGTCGATTCAACAAAATCACTGAGTCTGGGTCGATACCATCAACCTTGGTCGATAGTATCGACACCTGCAGGACAGCTACATAAAATAGGCCATAAAAGGTATCGAAACGAGATTTTTTCAAACCGTTTTTTGCAGAGGAAAGATGGATGAAGCAAGTCACGTCTTAGAACCACTAAGACACAAAAGTGGGCCACAAAAAGGAGGGAGATAGCAAGAATCACTTGGTCTACTTGAGCATCTAACCATCCTTCTTCACCACACTTCAAAGCGAACGGTACCGTTGTTCCACCTCTTAAGTGAGAATGTTGACTATGAGGCCATAGTCATATTCAAGCTTAGGGGGGGTGTTGGAACAACCCTCTATCTTAGTTTTTACTTACTTATTCATGTTGATTTTACTTTTGAGATATTAGTTGTTTTTATTTCTAGGTTTACCGCTTTTGTAGGATCCACATCTATCTAGTGTAATCTGTGGAGCAATAAATGCATGGTTTCAATTGGGAGTTTTACTCTTGGGTTGTGGGCACATGAAAATATGAGCAAAATATGAGCATATTGAAAACTTTTTGAGCTTATTCTTGTGAGTAATTGAGTTTCATAACTGAGGAAGTGCTTGGGTGAGTCAACTTCAGGACACGGGGACATGAATGACCATCTTTATTGTCTAAGGAAAAGTGATTGACAAGGATGTTTGAGCCCAAACCGACCAAACGCTAACGTGACCTTAGACTAAAGTTTAAGAGAGAAATGCTTCAATTACCATGTACACAGGTCTTTAGAGAGGGACATATGATATTTTTGAAAGGTTCTGTCAATTTGTCTTGTGATCTGATCCACCGCAATTTCATTCACACTCCACCATAAGAAATGGGAGCACATTACTGTCTTTCACTCTTTGATTGCATACCATGTAGATAGGTCTTGCATTACAACTATTTTCACATTTTTTTGCATGAGAATGAAAAAAAAAGATAGAGTAGTTATACATGCACATTATCCTTAGGTGCATGTCATAGTAGTTGCATAACTGTCATTATGTAGTTGCATTTACATCTTTTGAGCATATTGTACACCATGTATCTTATGTTACTCTGAAAACATTAAAGGTGATGAACTTGTTCCATACCCTCCAAATAGAATGCTTCAGATGTACAAGTATGTAACAAGAAGTGAGCCCGACAAATAATTCATTATCATCTTTGAAAATAAGGGCTTGAAAAAAAATTTTGAAAAAAAAATTGAAAAAAAAAGAGAAGAAAAAAAAAGAGAAAAAAAAAAGAATTGAGAAGTAGGAATGAGAGGGAGAAAGGAACATGTTCTCACTTACATACTAAGAAGAATAAGCACATGGTGTAGTTTTCTTAGATATTCCATCTCACCTTGAGATGGAATGATAGTGCATGCATCATTCCACCACATTAGGACATTTTCACTTGCATTTTGTATCATGATAGGTCATTAATTTTTGTATTGCATGATTGACTATTATGTGCTTTCATCTCTTCCACAACCACCTATCCCATCCACCCGTTGCTCTAATCGGTAGGCCACCCATGATATTCTCCTCATTCATTAATATCAGAAGATCTGCTTCCATTTAGATGGTAGTTAGGAAATGAGCAACGTAGATAGGAGATCACAAGATGCATCAAGTATGGACCGGATGAGTTTATCATATTAACTGCTTTAATTGATAGTGTTTCACTGATTGGGGGATAGACATCTTTTACATAGGTCTTTGGTCACCTGGATGGCAGTTAGTGTTCAGTGGTCAATGAGGGCCGGTTTGTGGAAAGAAAGTGGGGATGATGTAGATTCATTTCATGTATTTATGTCATGTTGCTGACTTATCTCAACCAGATCCAAAGTTTTGTTGCTCGAGGACGAGCAAGGTTTAAGCTTAGGGGAGTTTGATGCATGGGTTTTAAGTCATTTTTATAGGCTTATTTTATATCTATTTTATACATGTATTTGTCATTTTCTTGATTATATTTGCATAATTCACTATAGTTGGCCTTTAAACTCTTTTTGCATCAAATTATACTTCTTTTATAATATTTATATAATTTTATATAATCCCTGGACTTATACACATGTTTCGGCACTTTTTCAGGCACTTTTGCATTGTCCGGAGTCGATACTATCGACCCCCAGGTCGATAGTATCGACATTTCATCAAAAAGCAACCCCAAAACACGATCTTGGAAGGAATAACCTGTGCCATGGTCGATACCATCGACCTTGGGGTCGATACTATCGACAGCGTCGGGATCTGGCGATTTTCAGCACTAAAACGGAGCGTTTTAATCCGACGGTTGAGCTTTTTCGGAGCCGTAAAGTGGTCCTATGACCTAAGAAGAGCACGGACGGCCCGAGCAGGAGAGGACATTATGTTGCACAACATCCAAGAAGGAGAGAGAGAGATAGGAGACGAGAGACGAAGGCCGTCAACCGAGCGATTTGGGCACCTCCGATGGGCGATTTTGCTGCCGGAAGACTACAAAACGCACGTTTCTCGAGGAGGATCTCCAGGAACACCTTTGTATCAGGGGTTACACGAGTTTGCTCCATGTTTCCCATGTTTTTCTTCTCTACTCCTCTGTCTTTCATTGAGATGACCATGCGGGGCTAATCCCCTTTGTCTTTAGGATCGGGAGTAGCCCGGGGATTCATTGTATGACAATTTTATAATAGTAATTCATATTTTATCTCTTAAATTCGTGGTATAGTTTCATTTTCTCTATATATTGTTATGCTTGATCACCATAATAATAACCTAATACCCTTAATCACTTTGAAAGAAGAATTAACGGCTGAAAAGAGACGAAATCTACATTAATCGATAAATCCCTTGACCAAGGTGGTGTAAAATTAATGGTGGATACTGAGAGATCGTTCATAATGCACCGAGTTTAGGGTATAGGTTACTACGACAGTGGAACCGACCTAGACCTAGGTAGTGAATTGCACCACGAAAGTGGGCAATTCTGTTTTCAGGCCACTACCCGGATAGAGAGATAAAATTGAGGCATTATATAAAATTTAATACAATGAAAACCCGCGGTGAAACCGCAATCCTAAAGATACCTTTTGAATTGATTAAACCAACATTTAATCGATTGCTTCTTTTGTTTTGTTTTTATTTTTCTTTTAGTTTTAACAATAACTCTCAACTTGTTAATCGACTTAGCTGATCGCGATTAGTTAGTAGGAGTCACCAACAATTCCGAGTATCCCTGTGTTCGACTCGGGCTTCACAAAGGCCTGTACTACTCGATGCGTTCACTTGCGTTTTAGCGCATAGTAAAATTGTGTCAACACCCTAACGTTGTCCCACTAATTCATGCATTGAGGTTCCTACCCCTTCCTCCCATTCATCTCCTCCTAACACCTTTATTTACTCCCTCCATGACCTTCTATTTTATACTATCATCATTTATGTTCCATCCAATGGGCCATGACTCATTTTTCTTTAGCTACACATTTTTACCGCTTTTCTATATCTCTTTTAGCAATAATGGTTAAATATCAAGTAGGAATACCACTTTTGTCAAGCGTTTGTGTATGTTGTCTAGGTTAGACCACACAATGCTCCTCAATAATTCTCATTTGTTGCCTATCACCAGTCAACACTTGCATCGACAAAAATTATTGGTCCATAAATATTACACAAGTAGCAACCTTGGATGGAGCAACAACTCCTTGTTTAGTTTTCCTCCACCAACCAATCGTAATACATATGTGTTATCATTTTTTCCTTCTCTTCTTTCATTCATGTCTATATCTTCAAGTAGACCTACTAAAGCCTTGTTCAACAATAATTGCTATCAATATTAATAATGTAAGTAATCATGGATAGAATTTTATAAATTATGCATATAGATATAGTAAATGTTTCTCTCCTCATCTATCAGTATACTCTACGGCATAATATTTTTTCATAGATCCCCCTTTTTACTTTTATTGGATGAATTTCAGAACACGTAATTTCTTTTTCATTGTTGATTTAAATGATACATGAAGTATACTTATTGATTTTTCATTTCTACATGGCTTTTAGTTTTGGACCCATTTTATATCCTAAGCTCTATATCTTTCTACAAGACTCTCAATTTTACCCTTCATGTTCCCTCATGATTTATACTGAAATAATAAGACAAGTAATCTATAATACTAATAGTACATTTAACAGATATACTATGGAGTTGACATGAAATAGATAATCTTGATGCATGATTTCTCAACGGTCATTTTCATCATTGTTCAACTTTTATAATGTAAGAAGTAAATACCATTGGAGATCTGACGATTACCTACCACTTTTATTTAGTAAATAATGATCATTTCTTTTTGATGTCAGTATTGTAGGATATATATGCTTTCTATCATTGTAGCTTCTACTGGTTCAATATCACAATCAGAGGAGAGAACATTTTTATTTTTGAATTTAATGATATATGAAGGTACATATTTTGTAAAATTTTAATATGCATTGAATCTTCTATTAAGTTGTGCTTTTGTCAATCTTCTTCTGTCCTATCATTGTGACATAAATGATCAAAGCATTACCTAAATAGAGTATTTAGGCTGAGCTGAGTAGTTATTTATTATAAAACATCTTGTTGTCTTTACCATATTCTTTCCGTTGGAATTTAACTTGTAGTGTCATCAATGGCTTGTTTGACATAGAACACCATTTGTGTGTAGTGCCTTCTCCAAATGTCATTTCTTTAAGTTTTATCTTGTGCTTTCCTTGGAAACCTTTAATCTAGATGTTTGACTGTCTGTTTTCTTCTTTATTTGGATAATTAACAAGACTTTTTTTCCTAATAGAACCAAAATATGAGATGTCTTATACTATCGTCCTAAATTATCTTACACGATATCTCATTTGAATACATCTTGACAAACCATGTCGAGAGTACATGGTGATAGCTATAGAATTGATCACTTGTTTTTTTATTTGAGTAATAATATTGTTTACATTATTAGCAAGAATATATGTATTGCTAGAATAATTATACTTCAATATACTTATGACTCATTGTACACATAGTGTGGATGCAATCTTTGGTAAGTAAAAACTTGTGAAATGGGAGATATAGATGAGTACCACTAATTCTTACACAATATTTGAAAAAATATCCATGTATATATACATATATATTTATCCAGTTATTTGATGGGTGTGCTTATGGATATTGCCAAACACACAATTTATAATGCTAGTTCACAACATTTTGTTTTCATGTGTTTGTAGTAGTAAATAGAATAATATTTTTTGTTTAATTTTATATATTCGAGTTACCTTCCGTATCAGTTACTTTTATAATAATGTGAATGAAGAATGCGACAATCATTGTGGACAACATCTACTTGCGGGGGTACAATAAATTAGACTAATTTAGACCATTTTAGCATGTGTATATAATATAATGCTACAAATAAATAACACATCTGATCAAAATAATGAGTTTTGAAATGGGCGAGAAAATGATATTTTAATTCTGATGATTATTTTTCTATGAATTGTTAATGCCTCAAAAAAATAATAAGTTGGAGGAATGTAATTTCTTGATTACATTTATATTTGTTAAAGGATAGGCAAAATATTTCTATAAATTAATTCTTAGATTTCATCTACATCTTCTCTAATATGTGATGTTAATATAAAGCATTGTGTTGATATATTTCTACTTATTTCTCTATCTTTGATTATTATCATTTATAGGTTGTCAATGAAGTATTTTCTCCCAAAAAGCACTATAGAGAATTGGAAAAATTAAGTTCATGCTATCTTAAAAAGGTAGAAATTTGTAAGTGTCTCTTCTGCCATTGGGCTCCAGTTGGAGATGAGGCAAGAAATATTAAAATTGTTCTTTTTATAAGTAATTGTATTCTATTTCCATTTCATAATGAATTGGATGAAGAACATGCATTAGCATTTTAAATTGTCATGGAATATTTTATGATAAAACTTTATTTGTAAAATTTCTTGATATTTGCCAAAATCTGAATTTTTATTTCCACCATTATCACTATAGGACTTCAAGTTTTTACGTGAGAGGAAGACTTAGCCTAAACATTAAAGGTACTCAGTATCTTATTGCAAACATGGAACATGAGCTTCTTTGGTGTTATATCAATATGATAAAGAAGGCTAGACAATGGCTCAACACCATAAAGAAAACATTAAATAATGTTGATCACCCATATAAATCATGCCCAAAATGCATTGACATTAGCTGAGGAAAATTGGAAGAATCTATTAAAAATGGAAGGAAACCAATAAAAATTATTGTATTTATATATTAAATTCATCTTTCTTGAGATATTTTTTGTTCTAAACATGTTTCTTCCCAATTATTGTGAGCATAGAATAAATTTTCAAAAAATAAAACCTCATGGAGCCCTATGTATGACTCAAAAGATTGGGGTAATATCTTAGGCATGATTTATCAAGAAAGAGTATATACATTTACATATATTTCTATTTATAATTTATTCCTTTTTATACTATTAGGCCATATAAAATATATATGTTGCAAATAATTTCTATCAGTTGATTATCAAGAATATATTAAATACCATCAATGTAAAACATTTACTTATGAAAATGGATACATAGAGAGAAAGAATATAAGTTTTAATAAATAAAGCAATTATTATTTTCTATTGGTCTTTGCACTACTTTTATAATTATACAAGTTTTTGCAAGAAGAAATTGCTCAAAAATATGTAGAAAGAAAATTGAAAACTCAAAGAATTAACCACATTTTGATCAAGTTATTGATGATGTGTATGGCCAACATACTAGTGGTTGTCAAAGGAGATATGATGTGGTAATTTCAATGTGAAGATCAAAAGAATCATTCTTGCCACATGTACAAATACAACCATATTTTACAAATAGTCTCAAAACCACTAAATAGAAGATGAAGTGTTATTTAATGACAGAAGCTAAGAAAAGTATTATTGTCATTAGTATTTTTTAGTATAAACCAAAGATGAAATAAATTGTGACTAACTTAATGTCATTTTTCAGTTAATTCTAGGATGAATAACAATGTCTCTTGATCTACCAAACACATCAAGTAGTGGCAACAATAATCATGTATATTTACTTTTGATCACAAATTGTATATAAAATATTGAGATAAATTTATATATTTACATGTGTGCTATTTAATTGTATAGGAACATTTATTATCACCTTAATCTACTAATTTTGGGAAATAGATGGCTTTGATGATGCGGATCATGATCCTTTTTATGAACGATTACTCAGTTAATAATATGTCAATGATCTTCTCAAACATCTTAGAGTAGCAACCAACTTTGGAGAAGTTCATATGAGTATAATAAGTTGTGTACGTATATGCACAAATTGTGGTTGTTTTGTATGTAAATTTACAATGATAGCTTTGACATTTTTAGTCCTTTTACCCCTTTTTCATGTGTCATAAAATGTTGTAGTTTGAGGTTATGCCACAACTAATTATCCTCTCACTAGTCACTTCTTATAGAATCCACAACACTTTACTAGTTGTAGATATTTTACTACAGATGATAGAGAAGATAGTGAAACCATTAACCTAGGAACTAGGAGATGAAGTTTATTATGTATACTACTTGCTCAAACAAGGAGCATGGGCAATATAAATGAAAACAAATCTTAATAGATTTTAGTACCCATTTCTTTCTTGATACTAATCATCTCCACTCTCCTATGTTGGTTTAGATACC
The DNA here is from genome assembly GCA_963693085.1 of Alisma plantago-aquatica. Lineage (NCBI taxonomy): Eukaryota > Viridiplantae > Streptophyta > Magnoliopsida > Alismatales > Alismataceae > Alisma > Alisma plantago-aquatica. Next base: position 939,924,615 of record OY856413.1, on the reverse strand, counting down.
CATGTGTCTCTAAAAAAAATTGTAGATAGGTGTTTGTTGTTTGCTGGTTGAACACAACAACCCTCACATATCGCAGACACCCTAATGTTGTCCCACTAGTTCATGCATTGAGGTTCCTACCCCTTCCTCCCATTCATCTCCTCCTAACACCTTTATTTACTCCCTCCATGACCTTCTATTTTATACTATCAGCATTTATGTTCCATCCAATGGGCCATGACTCATTTTTCTTTAGCTACACATTTTTACCACTTTTCTATATCTCTTTCGGAAAAAATGGTTAAATATCTAGTAGGAATACCACTTTTGTCAAGCATTTGTGTATGTTGTCCAGGTTAGACCACACAATGCTCCTCAATAATTCTCATTTTTTGCCTATCACCAGTCAACACTTGCATTGATGAAAATTATTGGTCCATAAATATGATATAAGTAGCAACCTTGGATGGAGCAACAACTCCTTGTTTAGTTTTCCTCCACCAACCAATCATAATACATAAGTGTCATCATTTGTTCCTTATCTTCTCTCATTCATGTCTATATATTCAAGTATACCTACTAAAGCCTTGTTCAACAATCATTGTTGTCAATATTAATAATTTAAGTAATCATGGATAGAATTTTATAAATTATGCATATAGATATAGTAAATGTTTCTCTCCTCATCTATCAATATACTCTACAGCATAATCTTTTTTCATAGATCCCCCTTTTTACTTTAGTTGGATGAATTTCGGAATGCATAATTTCTTTTTCATTGTTGATTAAAATGATACATGGAGTATACTTATTGATTTTTCATTTCTACATGGCTTTTGGTTTTGGACCCATTTCATGTCCTAAGCTCTATATCTTTCTACAAGATGCTCTATTTTACCCTTCATGTTCCCTCATGATTTATACTGAAATAATAAGACAAGTAATCTATAATACTAACCGTACGTTTAACGGATATACTATGGAGTTGACATGAAATAGGTAATCTTGATGCATGATTTCTCAACGTTCATTTTCATCATTGTTCAACTTTTATAATGTAAGAAGTAAATACCATTAGAGATTTGACGATTACCTACCACTTTTATTTAGTAAATAATGATCATTTCTTTCTGATGTTAGTATTTTAGGATATATATCCTTTCTATGTTTGTAGCTTCTACTGGTTGAATATCACAATCAGAGGAGAGAAAATTTTTATTTTTGAATTTAATGATATATGAAGGTACATATTTTTTAAATTTTAATATGCTTTGAATCTTCTATTAAGTTGTGCTTTTGTCAATCTTCATCTATCCTGTCATTGTGCCATAAATGATCAAAGCATTACCTAAATAGAGTATTTAAGTTGAGCTGAGTAGTTATTTATTATAATACATCTTGTTGTCTTTACCATATTCTTTCAATTGGAATTTAACTTGTAGTGTCATCAATGGCTTGTTTGACATAGAACACCATTTGTGTGTAGTGCCTTCTCCAAATCTCATTTCTTTAAGTTTTATCTTGTGCTTTCCTTGGAAACCTTTAATCTAGATGTTTGATTGTCTGTTTTCTTCTTTATTTGGATAATTGACAAGACTTTTTTTCCTAATAGCACCAAAATATGAAATGTCTTATACTATCATCCTAAATTATCTTGCACGATATCTCATTTGAATAAATCTTGACAAACCATGTCGAGAGTACATGGTGATAGCTATAAAATTGATCACTTGTTTTGTTATTTGAGTAATAATATTGTTTACATTATTAGCAAGAATATATCTATTGCTAGAATAATTATACTTCAATATACTTATGACTCATTGTACACATAGTGTGGATGCAATCTTTGGTAAGTACAAACTTGTGAAATGGGAGATATAAATGAGTACCACTAATTCTTACACAGTATTTGAAAAAATATCCATGTATATATACATATATATTTATCCAGTTATTTGATGGGTGTGCTTATGGATATTGCCAAACACACAATTTATAATGCTAGTTCACAACATTTTGTTTTCATGTGTTTCTAGTAGTAAATAGAATAATAATTTTTGTTTAATTTTATATATTCGAGTTGCCTTTCGTATCAGTTACTTATATAATAATGTGAATGAAGAATGTGACAATCATTGTGGACAACATCTACTTGCGGGGGTACAATAAATTAGACTAATTTAGACCTTTTTAGCATGAGTATATAATATAATGTTACAAATAAATAACATATCTTATCAAAATCATGAGTTTTGAAATGGGTGAGAAAATGATATTTTAATTCTGATGATTATTTTTCTATGCATTGTTAATGCCTCAAAAAAATAATAAGTTGGAGGAATGTAATTTCTTGATTACATTTATATTTTTTAAAGCATAGGCAAAATATTTCTATAAATATTTGGCCATTAATTCTTAGATTTCATCTACATCTTCTCTAATATGTGATCTTAATATAAATCATTGTGTTGATATATTTCTACTTATTTATCTATCTTTGATTATCATCATTTATAGGTTGTCAATGAAGTATTTTTTCCCAAAAAGCACTATAGAGAATTGGCAAAATTAAGTTCATGCTATCTTAAAAAGGTAGAAGTTTGTAAGTGTCTCATCTACCATTGGGCTCCAGTTGGAGATGAGGCAAGAAATATTACAATTGTTCTTTTTACAAGTAATTGTATTCTATTTCCATTTCATAATGAATTGGATGAAGAACATGCATTAGCATTTTAAATTGTCATGGAATATTTTATGATAAAACTTTATTTGTAAAATTTCTTGATATTTGCCAAAATCTGAATTTTTATTTCCACCATTATCACTATAGGACTTCAAGTTTTTATGTGAGAGGAAGACTTAGCCTAAACATTAAAGGTACTCAGTATCTTATTGCAAACATGCAACAGGAGCTTCTTTGGTGCTATACCAATATGATAAAGAAGGCTAGACAATGGCTCAACACCATAAAAAAAACATTAAACAATGTTGATCACCCAAATAAATCATGCCCAAAATGCATTGACATTAGTTGAGGAATATTGGAAGAATCTATTAAAAATGGAAGGAAACCAATAAAAATTGTTGTATTTGTATATTAAATTCATCTTTCTTGAGATATTTTTTGTTCTAAACAT